>VWPV01031949.1:19249-34735 GCA_013389885.1 Geococcyx californianus | reverse complement strand
ACCTTAATGATTTTATGAATCTGTCATTTCCTTGTAGCTTCTGTGAGAAAAGGATGAAGTGGCAGGGGCTGGGCTGTGACTGTGAAGTGCCACTGTGATACTTACTGCCCTGGCTCCTATCAGTGCTGTCCGGGTCCCTCCCACTGAGGTCCACCATTTCCTCCTCTCTCACCTCCATCTCTCCCACTGGCTTATCTTGTATTAAAGCTACCATTCCTTTGGTACTTTTCCCTGGCTGTGCTGGGGCTGCACAGTTTCTGTGGAGGCTTTGGCAGAGCTTACAATAAGCCCATGTGTGCATGGTGGGCTGTGGCCATGGCAAAGGCTGCAGGTTTGGTTTCTCCCAATGCTTATGGGGACTTTTTGAAAATTGTTGCTCAGTTTATCTTGGGAAGGATGTAAATATGTGCTTTTGTCAACTTAAGTAGGTCAGTCATGCTGTTTCCTGTGAGCGCAGCATTTGTTTTTTCAGTGTATCAGATGCTTCATTTGAAGTAATGTTCATTTTTTTAAAAAATGAAGAACCTGTGAAAGTAAAGGCTTTCTTGAGTAGAAACAGTTTTTTTCTCCTTTTCGATGCGACCAGTATTGAGCCTCAGGTGATCAGGAACAACAGCATGTATATTGCACTGTTTTATTTCTGTTGTGTCCACTAATTTTTCTTAAAATGCTGAGAGTAATAAATGTAGGTTTGTGTCTATGGAGTTTTGCCTCTTCATGAATACAACCAAGTTAGCCTATTGATTGTGGAGTGATTGTATCTAAAGGCTTGAAATCCCTGCCTGGAAGGATGACAAAATGCTCCCTGAGGTAAATAATAACAGAGCAAGATGACAGTTTTGTTTTATGATAATGATTTGATTACTGTTGGCAGTTGAGTGGGAAACAGTTCTCTAACATCTTTGAATGACCTTAAAGCAGTTAGTGATGACTGGTACGAGCCTGTCAAAGCTCTCAGACATCATGGATGTTACATCAACTCTGCTTGTATGCATTTCGAATTGTTCTAAAGAGCACCTGTGAGAAGATTAAAAAAAAAAATGCCATACTGGGATATACCAAAATTTCTACTGGCAGCAGCAAAGAATAGATGCCTGAAGAGGACTGTGCCAGGGAAAGCTTGCAGTGATGCTCCCTAGAAGGCTCTCTCCAGGGAACCATGGCTCAAGGATTCCCGCCAGTGGAAGTGTTGCCTTTCTGTTTGGCAGACAGATTTGGATTTGTTTAATTGATCTTATACAGCATTTTTTTAACTCATGTAAACTTTTAGAAAGATACTAGAAATGTGTCTGAGGGAATAGGTAACCAGATGCAGCATTTTATAGATGTTATTGGTCAATAGTAAGATGACCGAAGGGCAATTTCTAACTTGCAAAGGCCAGTGCATTGAAGTTATATTAATGGATATTAATTTTCAAAGCAGCAACAACGTTCATGCATTCAGCTCTGAGATAATCCATCTAAAATAAAGCTTAATATTTATAATGAAAAAAGAGAGTGTTATGCTCTTCAAATACATCCTAATGAAATACATTCAAATTCACTTTCCCTGAGCTGAGAGAAGGCCATAAATAAAGTGTAATGTTTTGTCAGCTTCACTGGATTTATAGTAAGTAGAGAATTAAGAATAGAAATAGAGAGTTTATTCCATGCTGTACAACTAAAGAATGTAAACAAATTCTCAAAGCCCCTGTTCTAGAATGCTAATTACTATGAATAAGGTAGTGAATGATAAGGTCATAGTTGTAGTTATAAATGTTGGCCCACAACAGACCTTTTGCTTTATGATACAAATTGCAGTATGTGACTTGAAATTATTTTCATCTTTTTAGTAGCTTGTTTTATATGTTCTTAAAAATTTTCATGACAATTATTCTTGCATTGGACTTTTCCTCATTAAGTCAACTCCTATATGATTTATTGTCAGCTGAGGCCTTATATCTTTTTTAAAGACAAATGTCAGAATTGTAGAAATCATGGACTCAAAATATCCTGCTCACGCAGAGAAGCTTTATATCTCTTTTCAGTGCATGGAAACAACCAAGGCTTGACCATAGTCACCTCATGAATCAAGAGCATATTTGGGCCATGCTTCCATTTCTTTCCAGTTGTGAGAGTTAGACAAGATGAATGTTAACAATGTGTTGGATTACAAATGAAGGTACGTGTGATCTTGATGTTAAAATCGGGCAAGAGAGCAACCTGCCCTAGGGAAATGTCAGCGACGTATGTTGGTGGTGTCTGGAGAAACATGGAATTTGGAGAACATGCTTGAGTCTCAGTGCTGCTGCATATGCATAAATTTCCTGTTTATCCTTTTTGTAATGTTTTTATTTGGTACTCTATTTAAATTACCCCTATGGGTGAAATAGCCACTTCAGTTATTTATTCCATCAAATAGAAGATATCATTATAGTTTAGGCTGTCATTACTCTGCTACATGATTGTGATGACTACAGAAACACTTTCGTTACAAAATGTTGAGTGAAGGCAGATTAAACTGAAATCCATGTCTGATACTTTGTTGTCCCAGAGGTAGCAAAAGTTGTTAAGTGCTCAAAAATATATGCTACTCATTTTCTGTTAACTTCTTACCTGCCAAAAGGAAGTGATGAGGAGAACGTAACAATTTTTGACAGTCATCACAATATATGGATTAATGTAGATGAAATCTACCATTCTTCAGCCAAAGCGCTGAAAGCATAAGCAGTATTTAATGAAGTAGAATGCTGGAAAGTTTACAGTGTGAGATTCTGGTCTTGCATACAGGTTTAAAGTGTAAACTCTGTCATGGATTAAAGGATAGCACGGTTTTCTAGATCATTGGTGAGGTGCCTGACCGTGTTGTTTTTAATTACCTGATAATTTTTCTCTCAGGCAAGACATCACATCGAAGCTGTGATCTGTGTTTTCTGTGGTGAGGCCCTTACTTAAATACAGAACACCAGTGATGAGCATCAGTAGGTCAGGAACTTTTAGATGTAGTTTTGAATACAGCCAGTTGATAGTCTTTTGTATAACAGGCATTTCTCTGGTTTCTTTAAAATGCTCTGTTGAAGACTGAAAGGAAAAAAGCCATTACAGTGATCCAGGATTGTTAGGCTCTTCAAAGAAAAAAATCAGCAGGACATTGTCATTTCTCAAGGAGACTGAATTTATTTGCATGAAAAAAAAAGTTAGTAACCCATGGAAGAAGAATCAGAAAAAGGATATGCTTTAGAGCTCAGATGCTCAAATAACTTGTACAACTGGAGTTTGAGACTTATAACACTAGGCTACAGTGCTTTATTTGCATATTACTTGTGTTAATAGCCATTTTCTGGGGCATCCAGCCTTCGGCAGAAACTGCTTAATTTGGACCTAATTAGATAATGGCTATAAAATTAACAAGTTGGTCTCCAAGAGACTGATCCAGTTGCCAAAGGCAGTGACTGACTTCAGTGGATATTACATTAGATCTGTATTACTGTAGCCTTCAGTCGTAGTTCTGGGTCTTGCTGTACTAATCATTCTGCGAACAGATTGTTCTCACCCAGATGAGACAACACATGAATGCTGTGTTTGAGTTATAGGAGCACAATATGGTGACACTGACTAGTTCCTAAATTAAAATAACACAGTTGAAATGTAGTTCTCTAGGGGGGTTGCCCCCCTGAGAATTTAAACAACATGTTCTTAGTTATGCTAAACACTGTAGAATGAGCTGTGGTTGGAAAGAGTTGCATGGAACTTCACTGGTTGACCTTCCCCAGCGAGACAATGATAGTGTCTAATCTTACATGTTCAGTGACCTGAAATAAAGGCAATGTCACACTCAGCTTTAGATTTTCTTTACTTAAACATCTCATTCAAATCACTATGGATTTTCTGTATTTGTTTCTCTGGGTATTTTCATGTATGAAGAAGTTTCTCTCTCCTACCATCTAATCAACCATAGAAATATCAGATGCAATCCCAGTTGAATCCTTGTGTCACCTTGGCTTTTGAGTATAGTAGTAAATAATTGTGATGTTCTCTAAAGAAGAAATTGTATTTGTGTGGTCTCAGCTGTTTTCAGAGTTTGTCTTTGGGTTTTTTGTAAAAGAAATTTTCTTGATGCCCAGGAGACAGTAGTCACTCTCATCTCAGTTTTCTACACTTCATTTTCTTAATTGAGAGGTCTGCAGAGACTGATTTTTCTGTAAAAGGTTGATCATCCAGAGTTTAACTTTTCTATAGAGATTGGCACATGAATTCCTGCTATTTTCTTTAAAAGATTCAGAATCAATTGTGAACAATTTTTTTGTGGCCAAAGAATTTCTAAATAGCAGATACTGAAACAGCTTGTAACAATATTATTTGGATTTTAATATTCTGAATTTCTCAGATTTGAAAAATATATTTTTTTTTCTTCCTAAAATGCTAAGTTAAAAATAATTGGAGAACTCTTTGGTTAATATAAAATGAGAGCATTCTTATGAGGTGTCTTGCATCAGTTGCAGTAACTGTGAAAACGCAGCTCTGTTGCTTGGAATAGCTATAAATCTTGGACATATCCCAGGAAAGCCCACGCAAAGGGCAAGTGAGAGAAAAACAAGAAATAACGTGGAAATTTCCAGCCATTTGGTTTTTTCTTCTGTCCTGAAGTGATTTTGAAATAACACAGCAGGGAAGTTAGTTTTCTAAATCTTTACTTCACTAATTCTTTTTTTCCCCCTGAAGCTTTTGTAGGGCCTTTCAAATGGGAGAAACAAGAAAACCAATAAATCTGAAAGGATTTTCAGAAATGTATCAGCTGTACTAAGTTTGTTTTGCACATTGGAAGAAAAGATGGGATTTAAATCTTGAGGGTTTTTTATTTTCTTCCACATTTGCAACATTTCTTAGTTTATAATCACAATTCTTATTATATAATTTCTTAAACTTTTGGAAAAGTGTAAGCATTTGGTAATGTTTAAATACAAGCTTTTCCAGATTGGTGACATTGAGAACGGATAGAATCTAGCATCTAACTATTATGATTTGAAAGTGAGAAGGAAAGAAAAATCAAAGCAAAACCATTCCACCATGTATTCCTAAAATCAATTAATGTACATGGTGTATGTTTACCTGGTGCATAATCTTTGGCTTCTGCTAAAGAGTTGAAAACTCTGGATCACAAGTGTAAATATGTTTGTTCTTAGCCTCCTTCTTATTTAGAAGTCACAAAATTCAAGTGAAGCTATGCAATTGGATAAGTTATAGCTGTCTTTGGAATTCAAACACTTAAAAAAGAGGCTTGGCAGCGTGAGAGATCAGTACTAACAGACACATTTAAAACTCTACTGGAGAAAGTTTATGTATTGTTTACAACCTGTGTACCTGCTCTTAATGTTTGCTTTTAGTCCTTGATTTTCTGAAAGAGATTTTTCAAGAACACAGGAGAGAGAACTTTGTTATCAAATATATCATCGTACCTGGCTACATTTTTGAGTCTGTTCTCTTGATTGTTGTCTTGTGAATACATGCAGCACCAACAAAAATAATGATTATATGGAATGGATTAGGTATGATCAAAGACTTGCATAGGCTGTTGTTGCACTATCATCTCAATAGGAATATATTTGTCCTCCAGAGATTTGAAAAGCCCTGAAATATAGCTCTTGCGTAGTTCCCAGTGTCCTGCCAATTTTTTTCTTTTTTATTTTATTTCATTTGTAAATTGGGCCATGATGGTTTCCAAATTAGAAGGCAATTGCACATTCTGGGTATCCAGAGGTCTTTCAGAGGATGCTTCTTCTGTTGTGTCTGGGGATCTACTGTCAGCCCTTTCTGGGCATGGCATTGCCAAAGTGTTGTATGGTCGTAAGGAGCCAACCATGAGGTAGGTTCACCATTGGACGTAAGGTGGTAAAACTGTCACAGTAAAATCATAACTTCCAATGTAATGATAGCCTCAGAGCTCTAAGGACAGTTACTTAGTATTCATGTTCCTCATTTTTCTCAATAGACTTCAAATAGACAAAGTGAAGTAAGGTAAAGAGGCTTCATATTGGTAATGCTGTTTGGGTGCATTACGCGGTAAAGATAGTCTTTTCTGTCTCCTCAAATATTTTTCCTCACCAACATAAAGGCACCGGTTTCTCATTGTCCACTACTGCTGACCAAATCTCACTCCTTCCTTAGGTTTTGTCAAGGCTAGACTAGTATCTTGATGAAGATAATAGCCTAGACATTTCGGGTATTTTTAGTGCAGCAATTTGTCAATATCAGTGACAACTGTTATTGTCCTATGGACTTAAAATCTGTGCATAAACATGAGCATCATCGATATATCCCTGGCTCATAACCATTTTCTTCTGACTAAGACAGTTAATCATATATACATTTAGAACTTTTATTGGCTTTTCGTAGCACCCACTCCCAGGAAGTATTCCTGGAGTTCATGACAAATTCCTTGAGTAAACTAGACTCTCAGCTCATATCAGAAAAGACTCAGGAGCTTCTGGGATCTCAGTAAGTCTACAACATGTCATGGTTAATAGCAAAACGCTCCTTTGTGATGTTGTGTAATGTACGCTTTTCACTTATCTTTCTCGATCATTGTTATTTCCCAGATGTCGGCATCTCTCTCGTCTTCTGATTCTAAAAAAAAAAATCAGTCCTTAGTTAAACTCTCTTGTCAAGTCTTGTTAATTCCCTGGATGAAACGTAGTTTTGGAATATCATCTGAAGAGATGGGGTAGGCAGATTAGAATAAACTCATATACTTGTCTCTTTGAGTGTTAAAAAGGTACAGAGGAGTTATGACACATTTGCACATCCACTGGGTTTTTCATGTGTGAAGGACAGTTGTACAACTTGTGTTCAGAAAGGACTTACTACAATGAAAACTGTGGCAGCAAAGGCTGAAGCCAAAACAAGGAATGGAACTGGCTGCTGTTTTCAGTAGATCCATAGTATGGTGTAAACTACTGATGAAAAAACACAAAGCAGTAACTTTGGGAGATTGATGTGTCTCGTGAAGCTTTATCTATAAAGAATGATATTATGATAGGAAACTTTCTGATCCTTATTGTGTTGCATCCATACTGTTTTGACAGTTCACACCATTCTAGAGAGCTTTTAAGGAGGAAAACCCATTATCCCCTAAAATGCTAAAATCTGCTGTGAGGTTACACAGTGATCCTATTTTAGTTCATCTCTAGTGAAATGATCACTGAAAAATAGTCAGCAATTTTATTCCATGCATTTTCATCTCTATATTGCTTAATTCAAAGGAAACAAACTGCAATATCTGAAAGGCTCACCAAAAGACAATGCTGACCTATTTTGGAAATGATTGCCTGGTGTATACTAGCAAAATTGGTGATAGCAAAGATGGGTAGAACCTTTTCACATTTCTTAAGTCAGCCTTGCTATTAACTCTCCTTTTATTTTTGTGAAAGTAAAAAGGAAACAAACCAGCAATGTTTTATTTATAGTTGTTTTTTGGTTAATGTATGAGCTCAGGTAATTGGGACTGACTTAGAGGAAAGCAATTGCAATCTTCCTTTGACTCTTGTTGGGCCTTTTATTCTAAGACTCTTTCCTCAAATGGTGGAAGTTACTGTATCGAGGGGTTTCTTGCTAAATAAAGTGCGTAACTTCTACAAATAGAAACTCCCTGGCTTGTTTTTCTTGTGATCTTTTATCTGTGCTATTACTTTGCCCTGACTTGTTTTTGGAAAAGAGGGAAGTACAAGCTTCTGCATAGCTTTCATCAGCTTAGTCTGACTCAGTACGGTTCACCTGGAGGGTGGGTAGTGATTTGGCTTTGGTTTTGTTTTTCAGAAAGATACTCTTGTCAAATGGGAAAGAACTCTTCATAGGTTCACAGGGGAAAGTTTTTGTTTTATTGGGAATTTCAGTAGGTGCTTTGCAACTTAATACAGGGTTGTTGATGTTGAAAGCTTAATATTAAATTGTGGCTGACTTGTAGAGGGTTATGAAATGTCCAATTCTTTTCCTCCTGTGGCAAAAAATCTTTGTGTGTGGTGTGATTGTTTGGCTTGGTTACACACACACGCTCACCCCCTTAATTCTAACTCCTCAATGCCACAACCTTCTTTATTAATGAAAGGACTATAGGAAGAAATTTGGTTCCAACTAAAGGCTGGAATTGTAGCCACAAGTAATAATTCTTTGTGCTTCTGGAAAGCATAAGAAAGGTTGCAAAATAGTTTTTATTACTTGTAATTGGCCTTTTATTGTAAACGGCTTGTACATTTCATCTCTGTGAGTAATATTTTGTCCAACTGCTAGGCCTTAGTGAGGCCACAAACATCATATAGCACCAAAAAAGTATGCTGCTTCACTTAATGAAGTTAATCTAGTAAAACGCTGAGTAGTGTCATATTCAGAATCCTTAACTGCAGTTTATATTCTGCCATTAGGGGCTGAGGTATCAGCCATGAAGTGTATGCTGTGGTCTCCTCTTTGTAATTAGCTTTTTGTTTTGATTTCTTCCCCTCCCTGTTGCTGCAGTGAATTAGGATTAATTGATTAAGGTTGCTCAGTCTTCTTTGCTCGAGTGAGTCAAGTATTTTTGTGGAGGCTTTTAAATGATGTGTTCTGTGAGGCCCTCATCAGTCACATGACTAAATAAATACATACATAGGAAGTTCTTTTGTGTGCACACGAGTGCACACAATTCAGAGAACACTGAAGACATTCAATTTACTGCATGTACATAGATCTTTTGTACAGCATGTTTCGAGTATCCCTGAAGTCTCTCTTGTCACCCTTGCTGCATTGTGCTCAAATGTGCGTGCTCTGCGTAACATATGTATGCAATTCCAACGTAGATTCATAGAAGAAACTCTGAGACATCTCCAGTCCATCCCTCTGCCCAAAGAAGAGTCACTCCTAAGATTAATCCAGGCTGTGTGAGGCTTTGTATAGCTATGTCTTGAAAAGCTCCGAGGTCAGAGTCCGCTATGTTTCAGGGCACATGTTCCAATGTTTGATATCCTCTTAGTGTTTTTTCCCCCTTATCTAATGAATATTTATAACTTTTGTGGTTTCAGTTGACATTGTTTTCCCCCCATGCAACTTGGTAAACAGCCTGACTCCACCGTTTAGTTATTTGCTTTAAGGTGTTGGAAATTTTCTCTGAGGTGCTACAAAGCTTTCTCCAGACTGAACAATTGCAGTGTCTTCAGCCCCTCCTCACAGGGTTATGTGCTCCAGCTGCCTCTGTGGCCTGTCACTGAACTTCCTCCAGTAGACTGATGCTTCATAGTGGGAGTCCAAAAGTAGACCCAGTAGTCCAGATACCACAATAGTGGACTTTGCATGAAGCAGAACAATTGCTTCCTGCAGTTCACTGGTTGTGTTTCTGTTGCCAAAGCCCAGGATGCTAGTAGCTCTCATTGCTGCCAGGTTGGCTGCTGATTCGTGTTTTGCCTAATGTAATCCTTCGCCCCCAGCTCGTTTTCAGCAGAGCTGCTTACCATAAGCTGGTCTTCAGGCTGTGCTCTCAGAGTGTTTCTGTCAGCCTTATCTAAGTCATTGTGAATGGCAACTCTACCCTCTCATGTATCAATGCACCCCTGTGTCTGGTGGTATTTTTAAACTTGTTGAACGGTCTGTACACTCTGCCAGATCACTGTTAAAGGTACTAGACAGGGCCAGGCACCCAACCTATCCACTTGTAAACATGTTATGGGCAGATTGTGAACCATTAACAGCTACTTTTAGAGCTTAATAATGTAGAGAATGTTGTTTATCATCTGGTAGTCTACCCATCCAGACTGTGACTTAGATAGGGTTAGGTGCAAAAATGCTATGAGAGACATTGTTGAGTCTCGCTAAAATCAAGATAGATGATACCATGGGCCTTCTCTCATCCACAGATTCCATTGTTTTATGAAAGAGGGTGGTCCTTAGCACAGGAAGGACATGGATCTGTTAGAGTGAGATTCCAGAGGAGGGTCGCAAAGATGATCGGAGGGCTGGAGCACCTCTCTCCCCTACCAGGATGGGCTGAGAAAGCTGAACTTGTTCAGCCTGGAGAAGAGAAGGCTCTGGGGGACACTTTCTAGCAGCCTTCCATTACTTAAAGGGGGCCTAGAGGAAAGCTGGAAAGGGGCTCTTTATCAAAGAGTGTAATGATGGGACGAGGAGTAACAGTTTTAAGTTGAAAATGGGCATATTTAGATTAGGTATTAGGAAGAAGTTCTTTACTGTGAGCATGGTGAGACACTGGAACAGGTTTCCCAGGGAAAATGGGGAAGTCCCATCTCTGGAGGTGTTCAAGGCCAGGTTGGATGGAGCTTTGAAGAACCTGATTTAGTGGAAAGTGTCCCTGCCTGTGGCAAGGTGGGTGGAACTGAATAGTCTTTTAAGTTCTCTTTTAATTTAAATCATCCTATGATTTGGTTATAATAGTAAGGCATGAGTTAACCTTCAATCCATGCTGGTGATTCCCAATCACCAATTTCTCCTTTACATCACCAGAAATGACATCTGGGTGAGCATATGTCTGAACGTGCTGTGGGAGTAGACATAACAAACAATGAAAGAAGGCTGGATTGATGCTTTCTTTCCCAGTGGTTCCCCCAGACTTGGTAACCTGTGCATAATCCCTTTCCTGCTCCTCTTTTCTGGATGCTCCGTTGTTGTCAGTCTGCAGGTGACTGAGCTTATGCTAGTCACAGGATGGAGCACCTGCATCTTGGGAACGAGGTGATGAATGAGTTCATGTGACCTGGGGGAACAAGCTTGTTAGGAACAGGTGGTCAGGATGTCACTGCTAGAGTGATTCTCTCTCCTGGTGCGTTTGAGGAATTTGCAGGAAAGGAAGGTGTCAGCAAAAGTGACAGTAAGTTTAATAATTATATGGGTTTGATCATTGTATTGATGATCTGCTTATAGCTTTGTCTTGCATTCTTTTTTTGTATTGTTTAGGTCCATAATCCTGCCATTAGCTTGATAATAACAAGGAATGCATACGCAGGTGTCAGTGGGAGGGCATGTGAAAACTCTATTTGTGTTCTAATGTGCATTTAAAACTTCTTTTTTTGATTGCTGTTGTTTTTGCTTATTTTGGGGGGTTTGGAGATGGGGGTTGTTGATGTTGCTAATATGCATTTAGAACTTCTCCAGACATGTAGTGGTTTTTTCCTTCTAATCACCATTTTGATATTCCCTTATTACTCATAATTTTTTTTAGATGGTCTTTGGAAAATACCAACAACCTTCAAATGCAGTAAGACCCACATTAAAACTGAGACTTGCTTGATTCGTGTGTAGTAAAAAGCAAACAAATTTAATGTGATTGTATGCTGCTGAGCACTAGGTTCACAATCACTTACTGGAGAATTTAATTTTTCTCAGCTCTTATCATTGGCCCCACATGTCTTACTGGTTCAAATGTTCAAGCTTTTTCTGTTATTGATGAACAATGGTTACTCTGTGTAGTTCATCACCTATCAAAATAATTTGTCATGTGATAATAGTCCTAAGTTTCATGCTGTACGAACTGTACATTATTCATTTTTATTCATTGCATTATTACTTAGGATCTGAAAAAACTCTTGGGAGTAATGTTGTAAATACATTTAGTGAAACATTTCTTCAGTATTAGTAGCTGAACTGAATGTAAGAGTTAGATCTTACAGTTTAGAAATCTCCTAGCAATTCTGTCAGCAGTGAATTAATCAGAAATACAGCTTTCATAATATGATTTGAATGGCATGTGTAATTAACTAACAATTTTAATGCTTCTAATGGTGTTTAGTTGCAATGAAACTTTAATTGTTTGGGAAGAAATCATAATATATTAGAAATCATTGCCAATATTTTAACTCAATCTCAGATGTGCTTGAAAATCATATTGATAATTTCTAAACTGAGACTGAAATATGCCAGTAGTGGAAAAAGTCAGATGCTAAAAGATAAATAGTACCTCCATAATAACTTTTAGACACATAAATTCTTACTTTGATGTCTATATACGTTATATTGTAGGACTGTGGTTTTATGTTTTAATTATTTGTGAAGTGTAAAATCACTTTTTCCTTTTGTCTGGTTTAGTAAATTAATCATTGCAAACAAAAAATGAACATGCAGGTATGATATTGGTAGATTATTAAATTTGAAGATAGTCAGATGACTAAAGATATTTCACAATCAGCCAGCTCTGTACTTTAATCTGAGAGAAATAACGAGGGCTTTGGAAAGAGAGCAATTAAATAATTTCATAATCACTCAGGTTGCAGCAATAATACTGGCACACGCAAGCATGACAGCTGGTTTTGCAGTGCCTTACTGATGCAAAGGAATATGATTGTCTTCAGTGGGTTTGCTTGTATAAGGAAAGACCACCCAAATAAGTAAGATCAAATGAATGCAAGATGATTTGCATGTCTTTTTGTGTGGTATTGAATCATCTTGCCATGATTTTTTAAAATTTATTGAGAGGCATTGACTTCAAGTATGTTGAGTGAATTCCAGTTTATAATTACATTCTGTTGGTATAAAAATTCCTCCTGCAGTGTCATTTAAATTGTCTATCATTTACCTCATTAAGCATTTTAAGTATTTTCCGTTTGAATGTTAAATTCAGAAATGTTTGAAATTATTCTTATATTTATTTGATTGGAAACGGTGTGCTTTGCATTTATTGAACAGATTTTAATCTTTGTTGTAACTAAAATTGCTACTTTTAAGAGAAAATGTTTTTACAATAATGATTTATAATCTAATAGTACATAAAAACCAATTTTTATGAGATCTGGTGTCGCTCAAGTTCCTGAAAATTCAGCTACCATTAGATGAAACTAAAAGATATACTTAGGGGTTGAAGTGAAATAACTTTTCATAAAGAACAAGATTAGCTCCTCATTAGAGAGATTCTTGTGATTGCTGTCCTAACAGAAATAAGTAACAAAGAGCCTGAAGTATACAAGTTGCAAAAGTAGTACCAGTTCACATGAAACACACTAAAACTTATGTCCAGGGTAAACTACGGCAGGAATTTAGAGTTCAGACTGAACAGAGTTCTGAGTAGCATCGCTGTGGGATAAGAGAGGAGATTTCCTTCTGCTTGTTGGGGAGGAGAGCATGAAAAAAAAACCTTTGTGAAATATTACATATTCTGGATTGTGCTTGGGTGAGGGCAGGCTGCAGTGTGCGAAGAGTAAGAAAGAGATGAGCAAGGTACTAGTATTGCTGGAGTATTATGACTCAAAATGGGCAAAATAGTAATTGATACCACATTATTAGGCACGCTTATTTCTGTTGTGTTGTGATACCATTTTTAACAAACTGTGCATGTCCCAGTCCCACTGGGCCTGGCATTGCTCTGCATCTGATTCTGTTACTTCCTGCCTATACCTTTTCCTCATGTGGCTTTTGAGAGAGCATTTGTGGTATGATTTGCAAACCTCCTCCGTTCTAGCAGACAGCTGACCTGTAGTTTAAGTGCTTTAGAATTTGCTGTCCCTATGATAGAGTTGGCAAGATAAATTTATGTGCATTACTAACTGCATTTAAGAGTGGATGTAAGTGAATTCTCATGTACCAAAACTTATTATATGTTGGCATGCAGCTATGATTAAAAAAAACCCCAAACCAAACCAGTTGTGGTGGTGGTAATTGCTTTCTACTTTGCTTGACTTTAAACGTACAAAGTCTGCAGTGGTTTTAGCTTATATTTTTGAACATCTTTGCCAGATACTATGAAGCCTGTGGTTTAGAGGGTGGAGCTGTGTTTTGATCAGAGTGTTGTTTCTTTTTTCTGAGTGAATATTGTGTGCTTCAAGATAATAAATGGGGAAAACATTTTGGTATTTTTTTCTGGCATTGCTCTATTTTTGTTTTGGACATTGACATAAATTTTGGCAGATGCTGAAACACTAAACCAGGAATAGGTTTACTAATAGATACTTACTTATAAATGATAATTCCTTAGACTTACTGGATGTCCTCAAAGAAAATGGTGTTTAAAAATGTAGCATTAGGTTGCTAAGGCCAAGTTTGGTCATTCAGAATTATTGTAAGGTTTTAAAATGCCACAGCTAAGTACCAGGGACCACAGCAGGGCAGTGTTGGCATAAAGAATGTATTTGGGGGTGAAAGAATCCACCTACAACATCTCAAATGAATTATAACCACTAACTTAGAATAGAATTTCCAGTAAAAAAAAATGAATTGGAAAACAGTTAAAAATTCTCAATATTATTTTATTGCTTGAAAATTGATCGATCCCTTATAAACTCAATAAAAGCTGGTTTAAACAAGATGCTACATTAAATAAAAGACCCATTTTTTTACTCACAGATAACTCACAGAAGTGTTACGTGACATTTTTGTTTAAGGGGACATGTAATTTCTCCTTCAGAAAATACCTTGTGTTTTTGTTTGCACTTTTAGTGCTATGAGCTGCCATTGGTTGGAACTGCCATAAGTTAATTGAGAACTGATAGCAACAGGTTGGGCAAAGGTATTGTTTGAGGTAGGAAAGTAAGGAATTCAGCCAAACCAGCAGCTCACTTTCTATTTTTTGAAAGGTTTTAGCTCTGTTAAGGCGTGGGATGAGGGGCACCTTTATGGATGGAATCAATTATATGATTCCACACATATGCACACGAGTTTAAAATGGCTGTTGCTGGAGGATTCTTTTATGTAGATGTGATTATAAAATGTAAGTCAAAGCCTTTAGAAATATTATTCATTACTGCTTTCCCATGGTGGAGTGTTTACTGGCAGAGTGCTCGAGGAGCAGAGGGGATGTTATGAAAAGAACAGGCAGTTTGTAAATTATTTGGAAAATAGGGATTAGATTGACTTGAATAAAGTACCTAGTCTATCTTATGCTGAGAATTAAATGTTTCCGATTAGTATGCGGTGTAGCCAACAAGCTGAGCAGAAGGCTTCTTGAAGTGAGTAACAGTCCAAATAGTGTGGTATGCTGCTGTTCCTAGAGCTACAGAGGAGCAAAGATGGGCTTTGTGTGTGCTTCACAACCGTTTCCCGATGCCCAAACACTTGCAAAAGGGCTGGTTAGCCAAGACACTACTGTGTCATGTTTGGGATGGACATCAGCTCTGTCCCTTCCCCAAAGGGTTCAGACCTGCATTTCCCACTCTTAAGGAGCAGTCTGCAAAGGTAGAGGCTGTTGGGCAAGAGTGATGGTCGTTTTCTTCAGTAGATGTTTGTCTTTGTGTAGAGAGACTTAGTTTTCCTGTTCTTTATTCTGTTTACTTACAGGGTAAAATGCATGAACAGAAATTTATCAATGAACTCAGACTGGGGAATAAAGTCTGTTTGTCCAGTGTCCCACACCCCACTGAAAGCCAGGTGGCCAAAAGCCAGCACATCTCAATTTTGCTCTCCCTTTCCAGGGTATCACTGGTTTTGTGATTTTATTTTCTTTGAGGTTTTATTATTCTATCTTTGTTTTTTTCTTTTTCTTTAAAATTCAGTTCTTAGTGTATGAAAAGTTTCAGCAAAAAGTAGTCCTTTTCTGCTCCCCCCCCCCCC
>VWPV01031949.1:0-19129 GCA_013389885.1 Geococcyx californianus | reverse complement strand
AAAAAGTTTCAGCAAAAACGTGTCCTTTTTTTCCCCCCCCCCCCCCCCCCCCACCCTGCAATGCTCTAGATATACTGTCTCGTAATGTGGATAGGAATATCCTCAGGCAAAAGGAGTAGTCATTTGAGGCTGTTCAGCCGTGGCAAGAACCATGCCATTTACACTGTTTCTGAAATATCGTAGTCACATTGTTGCTTTCTGTCTTGAAAGCAGCTAGGTTTTCCACTCTCTTCTGGTTCTTCTAGGGCCCTGCTTTTCTGATATTTAGAAAGACTCTGACTTTCGGCTTAGATTTATATGTGGGAAGCATGTATTTTCTTCTAACACTCATTTAGCTTTGCTTTACTTAGGCTTGACGTGTCATGGGCTTTTGCTCTTACCCCTATATAAAAGGTTCCTACTGCTCTCGTCATCCTTCCATCTGTTCTAGTAAAAAATTAATGTTGTTAAATATGGCTGACCAGAATTGTACCTTGTATTCAGCTGAGGCTAGGCTAGTGGCTTGTATGACAACATTAGTTCTTCCCTGTCTTGTCTGGAAATATCCCCTCATGCTACAATGTAGGTCTGTTTGTCTGTCTTTTTTTTAATTTTCCCCTGCCAGATCACATTGGTGACTCACAGTTATCCTGTGATCAAATCAGACTGATCTTCTAAAATGATCCCTGGCTTCCCACATCCTGTATGAGCACCTAATCACAAGCTTATTATCTAATGGTATGGGTGACCTTTTGCCACAGCTATTTAAAAAAAGACAGGGGGTATTACAGTGATTTTCACTCTGTCTTGTGATAAGCCTGAGCCTGATGTTTGGCATTTTCTGTGTCTGAGAAAGTCTTCTGAATTGTGGCACAGGATGGCAGAGAAATAACCTTATTGTATATTGATGGGGTTCTGGTGTAAAATCATGTGAAGCTTCTTGGTAGTGTCATTGTGGCTGGAGTGTTACTTTGTATGACTGATGGCAGATCTTGAAGTCCATAAAATGCTTGTAAGATAAGAAAGGGGTGTCGGTTGTGATTACAAACCCCAGCATTTTGTGGTAGCTGAGAACGGGTTTTCAGAATTACAACTCTGGATTTAAATTTCCAATGTGTGCCTAAACTTCTCAAGTGGGCCGTAAGTAATTTTTCACTTATTGCCCTTTACTTAACTCCCCGTTTGTTCTTTATCTGTAATTTAGGAGAAAGGTTTACTTCCCACTCATATGGTTTCTGTACTTATGTTGCAAGACCTTTTGGGAAGGAACTTCCGCATTGTCTTTGCATACTCTCTGGAATGAGACCCCCTCTTGTTTGAAGACTGTGGACTCTGTCACGGTTTTAATAATGATACATGAAACATTCCTTACTTATTTTAGAAATACTCAGTTAACAGTAAAATTAAAATAGTTTGTCCCTGTAGTTTACAAGTGCAGTTTGTTCAAGAACTAGATATTTTTGTGGTGGGTCCTATGAGTATTATATATAAGCTTACTTAACTTTTAGTCGTATAGTGGATTTGAATTATATTTTGGTAATCATTTTTGGAAGTTAATATGCTGTAAGTCTCCTTATTGAAACATGTTTTGTTACTCAATTATTTTGACATGTTGCCAGATTTTGTTATCTTTCTTTGTACACCGTTTGACGTAAATGGTGAACTGCATTGGAAAACTATACTTAAGAAACTGTTTGGCCCGTCCCGTTCTTTTGTCTTCTGCTTAATGTGAAATCAACAGTCTGATTTTCTTTTTAATGAAGGAAGGGGAAATAATTGTCTTGTGTACATTCTCAAACAGAACGTTCAAACTGAATTTTTTCCCTGAATCTGTCATCATTCTCTTCAAGAATAAATCAGTAAAATCTGTTTCTATAATGTCTTTGTATGTAGCCTGGTTAAAGGTTGGAAAAGCAACATTAGTACATGAAACTTAATATTTAGATAAAATAGGTCAGTGTTTGAGTACAAGACACAAGTACTTGAAGGCATATTTGAAGAAGCACACATGTACAGTAATTGCATCGGGGTGATGTAAAGGCTTAATTGGTTTCTCATGCAGATTTCAGTGCCAGAGTTACTGCTGTTACTCATTAATTATTTAAAATTCCAAGTGTAACAGCTCACAGCTTAGTGACTGTAACCTTCTGAGTCTCTGACATAAACAACTAAAGCGCAAAATACCAGAACTAAAATTACATTTATTTATTATGTTAGCAAAAAAATAATTTTGCTTTTTCTGTTAAGAAAGGAAAGCAAACCATTTTATGATTGCTAGAGAAGATCCCAAACTGGTGTCATAGTATCTGTGTTTCCAGATAGGCATTCATGAGCACAGAAAAATTGCTTCTCAGTGGCAGGTTGTTCTTAAATGTATTTATTGATTTTTGAAGGAGAAAAATTTACAAATCCTCATTTAGACTTCATGAGATTTGCACAGCAAACCATTTCAAGCTGGAGAACTTTGGTGTTTATATTTGTGCTAGCAAACTGAGGATAATCGTAATCTGTTGGGAGACTGTCACATGAACCTTGAGCCTTGTTATTTGTCTTAAGCACATTCACAAATGGAAAATATTTGAGGCCTACATCTCTATCACATTACTTGAAAATACTTTCAGAGCATAATTTCATGTATAAACCCTCAAGAAATCAAACTGGTAAAAAAGAAGGCAAAAAGAAGTGAGAAACATAATGCACACAAAGTGATAAATATGTTTATAGTTAAGGATACATTTTTTTCTTGTTGGAAAAGAAAGACTGGGCTTTATGCCTCTTTGGCCGTGTGTTTATGGAAAGGGATGGACATGAATTCGCAGCAGTAGATTGAGCCAAGAGGGAGTCAACTTGGAGTATGGTGAAAGTCCGTCCCTTTCGTAATACCGATTAGTTATGCCAAATGAAACAGAGGAGCATTTACAAGAAACCCATCTCTTGGTTGATATGTTTACAGTATAAATAAATCAGAGGAAGCTGTTTTTCTCTCTTTTTTTAAATTAAGTTATTTAATTGAGAAGGATGTAGTGGTTCACTGTTTTGTCATAGCAAAGTTAACGGTGTCTGGCGAGGGTGAATCACCTTCTTGTCCCATCTGTTACTCCATTGAATATGAGAAGATAAGAGCCAGCATACAATGCCTTTGATTCATGTGTGTTCAGAACTGCAGGTGTGCATTTTGTAATCGGTCTCTACAGTGTGTTAATGAAATGCTGATCATCAAAATGGCGGTGTTCACTGGGAAGCTTGCATGACCAACCTCACATTAAAAGGGACAAAACAGCATTCACCATTTAGAGAGAGCATGTTTTTCTAAGCAGAGAATGAGGAAAAAAAGTGGGTCTTCATATATGTATATATATATATATACATATATTGATTTTATTCTTGTGGTATTTTTTATTGTGAAAATAGATGTTAGGTCTTGTCTGATTTTAGAGTACCTTAATCTTAAAACCTGAAAGTCTCCAAGTAACAAATAGTGATACTTGTCTGAACAGTTTTTTGGTTGCTTTGTGCTTTTTCCCCTCTGGTACTGATAAGGTTATTGCTTTGCCCTGAAATTCACTATGATTTGAATTTGAAATTCATTCTCTTTTATTTGTTTCGTAGTTAATACTGCACTTATGTATTCTTGATTGCTGGTTTATCTTTTAAAAAATATTTTAGCATTCAGGACAAGGATGTACCTTTTAGTTGTTGAGTCATTGAGGCCAAGAGGTGAAGTCCGCAGCTGCGGAGGTGTACTCCTAGAGGAAATATGGTACTTTAGAAGCAGTGGTAGTGGAAAGTGGTGATCTAGGAGTCTACTGCGTATCTTTACAATTTATAGAATGAGGTTAGATGTGTCTCTGTTCTTAGCCATTCTGCCTGTAGCTTTCTGTGTCCCGTTTTGATTTTATTGCAATGTCAGGGTTTGTTTTTTTTTCTCTGGAGGACACAGGTACTAGAGAAATTCACCATTCACATGTCTGATCCTTTTCTGAGGGTTGGGAAATATGATTCTTTACTCCCAGGCTTCATATGCCATGCAGAAGAAAAACCCAGCCTGTTTTGTTGTGGTGGTGTGTAAAAGACAGTATGTAGCAAATTAAATTATCGTGTTGATATTAGTGACTGAGATAAAAACAGACAAATCAGTCTTAATTTTATAGGAAGACAACTGAACCGATACCAAAAAGGAAAGAGATGTGTATGTGGTCTTCTCTGTTCCCTAGACTGGGAATAGCTGTGAGGCACAAGTGTTGTAGCAAAGGCATGGAGCCCATACAGGGAAATCCGTGTTTTGTCAAGCCCCTGCAGTGCTGGTACTGTGGTAGAAGTGCAGCAGGCAGAAGGAATAGCTTAATCGAGTGCTTGGATGTTCTGGGGACATCTGTACCTTGCCCCAGGCCTTTGGGGTGGTACATAGCTCCCCTATCAAATGCTTCTCCTTTAAAGTGGAGATGATTAAGAAAGTTTCCTTATGACCTTGCAGGGGGATTGACGTAGAGTACGCAGAGCTCCACTAATCTTAGTGTTTTGAGGACAAACAGTAAGCATGCGGCTAATCCCATTTGATTAAATAATTAATGATTTGTATTTATATAAGAGAGTATAGCTATCAATGTGTGCTAAGGGATGTTTAGGTGAATATTTCTCTGTTCATGAAGAGAAGCAGAAAAGTCTTGTTGAGAAATATGGTTTAAAATTGTATTCTTTTCTGTATGGGTGGGATGAGGCTGATGGTGCTCCATCAAGGACAGCGGAACAGGTTGGAGCAAGAAAGAAAAGAAATCCAAGAGAAACCTAACCTATCTAATATGTGGTTAAGCAATTCAATTGTAACTGTTGTCTGTAATCAAGTTTGGACTATCCTTAGCAGTGCTGAGGTGAAATTCCTGAAAATCACATGCTTTTACAAAAAATATTGTCCAATATCCTTGTTGACAATAGAGGAAAATTATAATCAAAGCACTCGGAAAAGATCTTTAAAAAAATTTGAGTCCTGTCTGCTGTGCTTACCCCGACAATTTTAGGAAATAGCTTTCAATGTCATCCTTTCTCAGAACATATTCTGTCTCGGTGTTGTAGCCTTTCTGCTGTGTTGTACTGTTTGTGTAAAATTGTAGTGAAAGTTAAATAATTTTGGAGTCCTTTGCAGTGTTATATGAGGTGTATGCAAATTATTGAGCAACCATGCTAACACTGAGGAGTATTTTCTCATATAAACAACATTTCAGAACTTGGCCCATCTCTCAGACGGGTAGTTTTCTAGATCTAGGATCCTTGCTACAATGTGTACAATTGTCTATAAACATGGAAATTTCTTTGATGTGTAGGTAGGCCAGGAAGGGCAGGACATGCAAGGATATGCAAGGCACTGTGCAAGCATGATTATATACACCTATCTACTAAATTCCTGGTGATCATGGTCACCACTGAAATCTCGGTGTTGGTCATTCATGACAGAAATGTGTCTGGAATCGTGGATTTTTCTTTCAGGAAGTGTTCCTCAGAGAAATATTATTGTGGATTTCAAAAATGTTATGTTTTGATCTAACAAGGATTACTCTGTTTCACAGGTAATGAAAAAATTAAATCATTAAATAATAATGAAGCTTTTAAGGGATATGAAGCACTATATGTTATGAAATAATTTAATACTTAAATTAAGAGGACAGGATTCCTAGGGAGGAGTTTGCCCATGAAGCAAGTTACTTCTGTTATGTGGTTGGTCGCATTTGTCTCTGAAGCATCTGGCTGTGGCTGCTGATTGAAATAGCTGCAGGTCACTTACCTGTGGCTGCTCGGGGTTTTCTTTCTTGCTACATTGGAGTACTAGGTTACCACAGAGGGGGAATTCTGAAGAAACAGGTGAGGCATGCCCAGTGTCTTAATCTGTTTTGAAAGAAGGCTGAAGTGAAGGGCTTCCATCCAAAGATGTATATCACATTGAGAGCCTAAAAAAACCCCTCACAAAGATTTCCATCTAGCTGGCAGCCAGAGCTGGGCAATGCGTCAGCTTGCTTCCCAGGAAGCTACATAACCAGGACTTGACACTAGAAAAAAACCCCCAAACTTCTGTGTGTCATTTTGCTGGGTAGTTTGTAATTAAGATTCTACATTAGAGGGCTGCTGAAATTAGAGAACTTGCACATTTCTTAAAAGTAATTACACTTTTTATTTTGCTTAATAAGATCTGGATATAGTAGTGAAATGTAATATTTACTTGGACAAGAATAGTCATTAATTTAGCAGGAAGTTTTAAGTAAATTCCTGAGATATTTTAATATTCTATAGTTACCCTTTCCATGTGTGAGTAAGGCTAGGAGCACTTGCTAAGTGTGTCTAGTGTTGTACTCTGCACTATTACCCAACAGCATCAGTCTGTGGTGAATACATATTCCTAGATAAAGTAATAATTATGTTCTGGTACATGTAAGTATGTAAGCACTTGCATATCTTTGTTATGTGTAGTTCTGTTGTGTCATAATTAAGTGTGTGGGAAGAGGTAAGACCGAACCCTTACTTTACTTAACTAAATTACCCTTCAAGGATTGTATTTAACAATCCATTTGCAGCGCCCTGTGATTTGCATTTGGTAGTATATGTATTTTAATATGAAGTAACCATTTATGTTCAGTAAAGATGCTGCAGGTATGTTGGCTTAGAGTCTCATGTAACTCCTCAATTACAGTTTGTGAGTTGTTACTGTAAAACAGCTCCTGGGCTGAAGTTTATCATTTGTATTTAGACTATACAAAATGATAATGTTCTGCAAGGCATTATAGGGGAAGGACACTTTTAGAGTCTAGTGATTACAAGGGATGAACTTTCCTTGGGCTCCCACAAGTGAGTAAGAAAATGCTATTTTGCAGTTAAAACAGCATAACCATATACTATTGCATTTCTTGTATACTCAAAAAGTCTAGAGGAGCATTCTTCTGCCTTTCAGTGAAAATTCTAAATTGTAATTTAAATCTTTTGATAGGACAGTGCATGTGTATGGGAAGATGATCAGAACCTCATTTTTTAACTACAAATAGCTACAAATAGCTACAAATTTAATTTCAGCAAGCAGACTGTAATGAAATAAAAAAACCATGATGATACCTATTTATAAAACCCCATTTTTAATCAACTGATCAGATGAGGAGAAAAAAGTTCCATGATCCCTACATACATACATTTTTATAGGTATTTTTTATAAATGTTATGTGTAGGACTGAGTTTTTCCCATCCCTTTTTGTATTGGTTCAATTTTTATTTTGTTTGGCAGAAGGAAAAGAGAGGTGTCTCTCCTTGGATAAGGCAATGACGGGTTTTTTGCTGGTTGGAATGTGACTTTCTATTGTGAAGAAAGCGGGAGGCAGCTTGGTTTATGCTTCCATCAGGTTACCTGTTAGACAGATTCCATAAGAAGGTAAATTGATGGGAGGAGACACTTCATTTTACTTCCCCAGGCAGAATCCTTGGGCCGTTTTTGGAATTACTTGAAGCAACCTGGATAGCTGGAATTATTTCTGTATCAGTCATTGGTTGGGAGGTGCTTGGGTCTTGGCAGCAGAGCTGATTCAGCGTGGTACATGGTTGTGGCATAGTGTTGAGACAGCAGCTAGGTGACTGTGACAACATCTGCAGTGGCAGTCCACAACTTCCTGTCTTAATTCACTCACTTCACCCAAAAGAGTTGTTAGGTAACTGAAATGTTTTCAACTTCTATTAAATCATTTTTCTCACATGGCCTGTTATTTCCTCAGCCTCTCACAGTCTTCGTAGGGAGTTTTATAGGGGAGCTTGTAATGTACTGTGATTGCTGCACACCTGCTTACTGTCCTGTCTCATTCTGTGATTCAAGCTCATGTGCAAAATCTGTCATCTCATGGGATTTACGAAACCCTCTAGGTTTCACCAATAAAGTTTTGTGTCCATGATGTTCCTGTGGTCATTAGCTCAATCTCGTGCTCAGGCCTATTTTGGCAGCTTATTTTTAGATGTGATTCATATTGGATTCAAAGGAGGTTACTGCATTTCTACAGCACTTCTTGTTTTGTGTTGTTTTAGAGCTTCATGGCTGTTCTTGTGACTGTTTATCAGTACTAAGGTATGTACAGATTCCTCTGAAAACAAGAATGTTCCTCCATTGATCAGTTCTTCAGATGGTAAAGGATCTGGAGCAGAAGTGTTATGAAGAGCAGCTGAGGGAACTGGGATTGTATAGAAGAGGAGGCCAATGGGATACATTATTGCTCTCTACGGCTCTCAGAAAGCAGGTTGTAGTGAGGTGGGCATTGGTCCCTTCTCACAAGTGATAGGATGAGAGGAAATGGCCTGAAGTTGCACCAATGGAGGTTCAGATTAGACATTGGAAAAAAATTAAATACTGAAAGAGAAGCATTGGGGAAGTGGTGGAGATGTTCAAAAAGCAGGTAGCTGTGTCACTTTGGGAAGTGGCTTAGTAGGCATGGTGGTGTTGGGCTGATGACTGATCTAGGTGATCTTAGAGGTCTTTTCCAACCATAATGATTCTATGACTCTATGTGTATTAATAAGTGCAAGAAACTGCTTCTTCGCTGTATACGGAGCTGCTTAGTCTGGCAATATATATGTCATGAAGGTGACTAAAAAGAAAACACCAATATTTTTCTAGATCAGATTTTTTGAATAGTTGGCTGCAAGTGTCTACAAAGATCATACAGTGAGTAATCAGATTGAAGTCAGTTACTCAGCTCTTTGCATTGGTGCATGTAGAACCTGTGCAGAGTGGTCTCCTCACAACAGTAAGAACCAAAATCGGTGGTTACATTCTGAAGTGAATGGCATTGCAGGACTGGGACTCTGCTATGTTTAATGTCTCATGGGTACAGGTGGAGCATTACTCAAAAGACACCATGGAGACAAAAGTGGTACAGGAGGACACTGATCAGAGTTCTGGTTTCCGAGTGTTACATTGATGTACTATCTGTTTACTTAAATACATGTGTATTACGGATCAAGTTTGATAGTTAATCTTTTGATAAATGACTGGGAGAGTAACACTCAGAACATTGTCCTTTATATTCCAGTGTAGACATTTCCTATAGTTTTGTATTCTAGTCTTGGTTTTCTTTAGTTGCAAAGTAAGTGATGCAAGAGGTGAGCTTCTGCTTGTAATTTGTAGGGGAAAGCCTATTTTGAAGTGGCTTGCTCTGAAACCCAGTGTATACAAATTAATTTGTGTTTTCCCTTAAAAATTCCCTCATCTCCCAGAAATGTGTATTAGTTGTGCTGAATTCACACTTTGAAAGGATAAGGTATTTTGATTTGATCTTTTGTGCATTAAATTGTACTGCTAAAAATTCTCTTTCCAATTTTCCAATAAATTCTGCCTTGAGTACAGTTAGTGAGTTTGGATGTTTAATTTTCCCTTTGCGAGTGGATATTTTGCAAGAGGAATTAATTAAATAAATACAGTGACATGTGGTGTTTTGAATTTGGATCAAATGGAGCTCAGTGAATAGTTGTATGAGCACTGCTTACCCTCACTAATTTGAAAGCTCATCAAGTTGGCGGGAAATAAGTCTATCAGTCTCTCCAAAAGTTGTAGTAAAGATACAGGACAACATTGCTTTTGATAAAGTATACATTTCTGTGATGGAAAATCAGAAGTAATCAAAGTCTTTTTAGAGTTCTTTGGTACCCAGATGAGTGTGTGTAGGCGGGATCACATTTCCATGTTCTATCAAGTGTAACTAGTTAATAGCTTATTATTTTACTTCATGCATTTTCTAACACAGCAAAAGCCCAGTTGTCCTTTTCTCCCGAGCCTTTTTATAGTCTTAATCTTAATGAAGTAACTCAGCACTCTGAGAGTGAGAGTGTTGTGCCAGGATTTCTGGTGCTAAGGTTTTTATAGTATAAACCTCTGTTTATTGCAGAGTAATGTATTACTGTTAGCACCAGAAACTGCACTGTCAGTAATAAAGGTCAGTTCATATTTCTGAGAGGAAAAAGTCCACTTAAACCTTCTTTTGCATGTTTCAAGACAATTTCAATGCTACCCTGCATTGCATTTAAATCCACTGAAGGCAGCAGCTGCATATAAGATCCTCTACAAACACATTCTCTATGAGAAGAATATGTAGTATAACCACAAGTGTGCTCTAAAAGATGAAATTTGAGTGTTGTGGTTTAACCACCGTAAGGTCTGTTAAAGCTGGTATACAACAGGATGAGCCAGAAAATACAAAGAGTTGGCATTCCTTTCTTACTTGCTTGTTGTGAAAGTGTGGGCTGTAAGGAACATATCCATTCTCACCTCCACAGTAAATTGTTAGTGTGGTGCTTTTTTCTGGTTGTTGCTGTTTATATAATGGAAAATATGAATTTGAAAGAACTAATTACTGATCATTTGATACATATTAGAAAGTTTTCGTATTATAATATCAAAAGACAGGGCCTCTCCTGTATTTCTAATGTAGGCTTGTTTCATGTGCAGATTTTGCAGTAAACACTCTATTTTTCCTCCTTTGTTTATGTCTTTTTCTAGAAGAAGGAACGCTTTCATGTATTGCTTAGATTTGCAAAATAGGCCAGAGAAGCATCTTTTGTTTTTTAGGGTCTTTCACAGATCTTACCTTGGACTGTAAAAATGTTTATTGTATGAGAACTATGTCTTTGTTCTATGTCAGATGAAAAAATAATTTGTATTTCAGTACAAATGTATTTATTGGTTTAAAAAATGCTGGCTTGGTTTTATGTTTTCAGAATTTGAAGTTCTGGTGATCCACCATGGGGAACCACGTAGGAAAACGAGAACATAGTGCTGACAAGTCTGCCAAGGTAAGCGTAGAAAACTGAAGAGGCAAGACCATTTCATAAATGTGTGTGTTATTAAATATATATATAATACATTAGTGTGTTTACCAGATCAGTTTCACCATTACTTTTTCATAGTTGTTGCTGTAAAATGACTACCTTTTTAAAGGAGGTCCTGAGATGTGCCCAAACCAGGACTTTGCTGATTTTGCTGTGTTAGGTTTAATGAGAGATATGATATTTTACTGCATCAGATCCATAGCTGATGAAAAGCTTCTCGATCATGGTAGAGATGAATGAAATGAGCCTTAGAAGCTAGATCTTGCAGAAATTTTTGAAGAGCCAGAGAGCTGAATTGTGTTCTGCGTGTTGACAGCTTTCCATTTGGACAGTCATTGGCTTTATCCCCGAGAAAGAAACTATAATAGAAACATATGAAATAAGAGAATTCTAAAGGAAAAGGAAAAGATTGTCAGTCTGAGGAGATATAGCTTTAGAAAAAAGATGAGAACTGTCAAAATGTTCATTAAAAGTGTTTGCTTTCTAAGCCTTTGCTGACACTGTTGTTTATTTTGCACATAATGTGGTATTCTGTTTGCCTTGTGATAATATCTTGTTTATTTGTTTTTCTGCTTTGTACTGGAAGATAATTCACTTATATCTTAAAAAACCCCCATGTTTCTATACATATAAAAAAAATACTTCTTGTCGTTAGCTATTGCTAGCTTCCCTTCACCCATCCACACCCGAAAATAACAGCTTACAGTCTGAGCCTATATGTATGAAGCTGTTACACTTTGTATCAGGCAGATGATGTAAACAGATAGTTCTATGCTTTATCTGGGGGAATGTGGGTGGATATCGTTGTGGCAGAGAAACAGCTGTCCCTAAAAGATGAACAAACTTGAATTCATGTAGTCGTTAGTTCTTTGCCATCTCCATTAGGGAAATACAGAAGTAGCCTGGAAGGAAGAGGAAGAAGACAGCAGGAACAGAGGGCAACTGGCTATATATATTTTTTGTTTGTGTTTGTGTAGTGTTTTGCGAAGTGGTTTTATGGCGCAAAGTTACAGTTTCAATACAAACAATAGCACAAGTCCCAAGTTGTGGTTTTGTAGTGACTGGTCATGTAGACTTCCCCTCTAGAAAACTCTGTTGTGCAAATCCAACAGAGTCAAATGCACCAAATAATTGTATTTAGCCAAATACTTTCATCCTTTCTGACCAAGTGTGTTAGATCCCACAGGTGTGATATGGCAGGTATACAGAGCTTGATGGACTGTTGTGCACCAGGTATTCCCTGCTTTGGTCTTTGAGGACAAAATTTGATTAGAAAAACACATCATAACTTTTCTCCCACTGTGGGGTCATATGTGTCTGATGCACCTGAGTGGCAGGTCAATGAGTTGTCAGGCACATGGGGCCTCAAAAAGAAAGAAATTCTTCAAACTACAGCAGCCTGTGGGATTAGTGCAAAGTTGCAGCGATGAGCAAGGGTCAGGTGGCTATGAGTCTTGCACTTAGTGTGTAGGACAGGTCTACAAGGAAATAGATTGCTGCAATTTTTTTTTTTAATCCTTCTTTTTGCTAATTAGTTCATGGAGAATACTTGAGTCTGTAACCAAAATAATATTAATTTACCTAAAATATTTTTGAAAGCTTGAACTTATTTTTGTAGTAATATTTTCTGTCACTCATCCTTCTAGAGTGACAAAAGAGCAAACCACCAAACACCTTAACTTCAAAACAGACAATGTTTCATCAGAGTCTTCCCTCATATGTATAAGACAATAATCATCACAAGAAATTATAAGGCCACAGATCTAAAATCAAGAAGTATAAGGTTAGGGTGCTACTATATACTCCACATAACCACTTAGTATCAATCACTTCTTAAAGAGAGCACTGAAGTTCTTACTGGCAGTAGTAACCATATGCCACACTTTTTTTTAATAAGCTGAAGTAGCTTTTTTTCTGTTGTTGTTCAATATAGCTGTAAGTTAGGTCTGTTTTCCCACCAGTGTGGTATGTGAGACAATTACTGAAGGCTTTCAGAGACTACAGTGGAAATGCTGAACGACCTCTCCTTGCACTTTGCAATAGAACTGCAATGAAAAGGCTAACATCTCATTAAAAGTTTTTCTAAAATTGTGATGTCAGATTTCCTGCACAGAGACTGTACTGGCTTCTGAGCCAATAGTCCAGTTCTCCAGATATTTATTTTATGTAGAGTGACATTAGACAGACTGTAGCAATCGTAACTCTGGGTTGTCTGGTAGATGTCCTGTAATAAAGCAATTGCTGTGGGGTGGTTTGGGGTTTTTTTTCTTTTTTTTTTTTTTTTTTCATGTTGGCATCTAGCTTTGCTTCACTTTCAGTATATTTAGATATTTGAATTAAAAAATTAGAAATAAAGATCTAAAGAGTAGTTAGTTTATCAGATGCCTAACCTGACACCAAGACGCTTTCAAATTTGGAAAAAGGAAAAAGGCAACAAGATGACCTCCCATGCTGTGATGCTTTTTTCGAAGTATTTTTGATTTATAACTATGCCAAGCTACAGGGATTATTTACTAAATAGTAAGATACTGTGAAATTAATTGGATGCTTTGAAAACTAGTTGGTCTATTTACAAAATAATGACAAAAATATTTACTAAACCCTCACGTTTTTCTCTAAATAATAACATACTCCATCTCATTTCTGATAGATTTCTTTCTCTTGCAGTTAATGGGTCTGATTTTTTGTTACAGTTTTGTAAGATACATAAAAAATATTCAGTGTACCCAGGTGTTTGTCTTCTTTTTTCCTTGGATGATATTAGGCTTCACAGTATAATGCATTAGTAAAAGAGTTTTATTTTATTTAACTTTGTTCTTAGTGTTAATATGTGGGTTTAAACTTCGGTAAATATATCTAAGGACAACAATAACAAAAGAATAGGCTGTCCTTCCTGCCCTGAGTTTCTTTAGGTTCTTGGAGAGCTAAATGTAGAAGAAGAGAAAGAGTAGACAACTGAAGTTTGTTGGTCCTTGTTCAAAGTCATAGTTAAACTGTGTTAATTTGGCACTATTAAGCCACAAAGTGCCATATGTTCTTTTGTAATGACTAGAGCTGCCTATGAGTATTACTCTAGCACAGTTCTGCGATACTCTCTGTTTTGATTGTGTCCTTGAGAGAATTCTGCACAGCACGTATATTGCTGTCACCAAATCATTGAGCCTTCTTGGTACCTGTCAGCTTATTGTCCTTTAACTCATTGACTGTTTGGGAGGATGGGGTTGGAAGGAAGGTTTCCATCATTGTCCCGTCTATTCCCCAGTAACTACCAAATGCATCAAGTCCACGGGCCCTGGTTTCTATGTGCCTCAGCTTATACAGTACTGTGGGGAGCTGGAAACCAAGCTTGTGACCTGTAATGAAAGATCAAACCCCACTGCCCTGCCATGTCAAGGGATTAGTTAAGAAATTTGCATGAGCCTGGAACGTGTTAGATTACTGGAAATACTGTCTTCTATACCTTTTTCACACCTTTGACTTACTCAGAGTGTGCTGTAAATAAACACACTTAAGGAACCAAACCCAATTGCTATCTCTGATATCTAACTCTGAAAAACTTTAGGAAGGGTAAATTGCCACAGTACATTACTTTCTCACAATCCAGCATTGAAAACAGTTGTAGTGATGGTAAGGCACTCAGCCTACAATTTAATGTTTTATTGAACTAAAAGCTTATCTGTTATGAATGACTAAGACTTGCTGTGTAGTAAACTTATGAAAAATATTGCTTTTAATTTTCCTATGTATGTACCAAGATTTTGTAATATGTTTTGCAGAGGTTGATTTGATAATTTTAATAAACTAACTGTATTATATTTTATTAGCCTTATCATACATAAATTAATCACAGTGCAGCCTTTACATATATATTACCCAGTGTTTAAGAACTCAGCATTATTAGTTCAAGCTAAACTGTTACGGTGAGTATGTATTGAGAAATCAGATGGTATCTGTCTTGATTTGCTTGAAGGAAGGAAGGCTCTGCAGAGAGATCTGGACAGGCTGGATCGATGGGCTGAAACCAATGGGATGAGGTTCAACAAGGCCAAATGCAGAGTCCTCCATTTGGGTCACAACAACCCCATGCAGTCCTACAGGCTTGGGGAAGAGTGGTTGGAGACCTGCCTGGCAGAGAAGGATCTGGAGGAGTTGGTTGTCAGCCGGCTGAACATGAGCCAGCAGTGGCCCAGGTAGACAAGAGGGCGAACAGCATCTTGGCCTGTGTCATAAACAGCATGCCCAGCAGGACCAGGGAGGTGACTGTGCCCCTGTGCCCAGCACTGGTGAGGCCGCACCTCGAGTGCTGAGTTCAGTTTTGGGCCCCTCACTACAAGAAGGACATTGAGGTGCTGAAGTGTGTGTGAAGAAGGGCAATGAGGCTGGTGAGGGAGCTGCAGAACAAGCCCTTTGCGGAGAAACTGGGGGAATTAGGGTTATTTAGCTTAGAGAAGAGGAGGCTGAAGGGAGACCTCATCACTGTCTTCAACTACCTGAAAGGAGGTTGTGACGGGGTGGGTGCTGGGCTCTTCTCCCAAGTGGCAAGTGATAGGACAAGAGGAAATGGCCACAAGTTGCACCAGGGGAAGTTTAGACTGGACATTAGGAAAAATTTCTTTACTGAAAGAGTAGTCAAGGATTGGAACAGGCTGGCCAGAGAGGTGGTGGAGTCACCATCCCTGGAGATGTTTAAGAGACAGGTGGATGAGTTCCTTGGGGACATGGTTTAGTGGGGAGACAGGCTCGGTCGAACTTGATGACCTCAGAGGTCTCTTCCAACCTTAGGATTCTACGATTCTATGATCTATGGTACTTTAGAAGAGATTCTGGTTTTCTCCTCTCTTTTCCCCACTTGTCTTACTAATGTTCACCCTGCACAGCCTTGCTTGTAATACCATTGGCAGAAAGTTTCCTGGCTTGCTCTCATGAGAGGGAGGTGAAATTCTGAAGATGGCTCCACATGGTATTTATATTGTTCACCTCGTAGATGCTCAGCGATCTGTAAGCAAAAGGGTTTTCACACTGATCTCATTTGCTACCCTATCTCTCATGGTCAAGACTGCTTGCAAACATGAGCCATATGTGTGGGTTTTACCAGGTGCTTCCTCTTGGTATGAATCATAAAGTTTCAAGAAAAAAAAAGGAAAAAAAAAAAAGAAGGTAATATTTTTGCTTTATTAATTGCTCTAAAGTGTTATTTCTGTAAGATAAAAGTTGATTTTTAAAACAACCCTTACAGTTTGAGAGGTACCTGACATGGATTATGTGGATTTTGAAGTCTGGGATGTGCTTTTTAGTTAAAAACCAAACAAAATCGAACAAAAAACTCCACCAAAATAAAAAACCTTTGGAAAAAAATCGAACGTAACATTTGACTTTATGTTTAAATAGTCTTATTACTATACCTAAATTAATCACAGTGCAGCCTTTTCACTCCCCCCCCCCCCCCCCCCCCCCCCCCCCCCNCGCCCAGCAAAGTTGTATAGAGTAGTTTTTACTTTCTAATATAATTGTGTGTTTTCTCCGAGTTTTACCTTTTGCTGTAAAGCAATAAATAGTACTAGGGCTATAGTAATTTATTCACTGTAATTTGATGTATTGATTATAACACTCCCTCTTAAGTCGTTTTCTTTCTGAAGGCAAAGGAAAAATAAAGAAATATCTTTAAAACACTGAGAGCATCAACGTTTTCTGTGAGAAATTTGATGAGTGGTTACAGATTACACCTTGTAGAAATTCTTGTGAACAGTGTCTGGTTAAGCCAGTGCTTGGTACGAGGAAGTGCTGTTTTTGGAAGAGACAAATCCCTTTCCAGGGTGTGAAGTTCTGGGTAGTCAGGTTAAGCAAGACCAGTTAAATTTGGTAGACATATTTTTCTTCAAATTCTGCCGTCAACCTAGATTTGGCCTTGAGCAAATCCTTTTGTGCTTGCTCTGTCTTCCTATTTAATTTCTTAACTTTTGTACTGTTTAACTGGATTGTATGTTGGGACAGATGCAGTGTCATTCTGGATTAAAAGTAATGCTTGGAGACCTTGAGTAGAGCCTTCAGGCACTAATGTGCTTCAGCTAGTGAGATGATATCATAGTGATACAGAAATGACTGTACTGTTTGAAGCCTCTGAGAATGCCAGGTATGCAGTAGGTGTTACATTTGTCCTCCAAAATTAACCTTAAGACAGACATTCAGTATGGTATTGGAAGTCTATGTCTAATATTTATGCAGGCAAGTAGCTCAACTATAAAGTTAAAGGGAACAATTTATGTGTCCAAATCCAAGTCGTGTTTGAATACTTACCTGTTCATTAATTTCAGGCATGGAATTTAATAATCAATTGCAGTTTTAATATTTAATCTTTCTAGCTTCTACAATATGGTGAGTTCATCATAAGGATTTGTGAAAGATAATCTGTCCTTGGGTGAGAGCTGATACTTCTACACTTCCATGTTTCCCTTCGTGAAGGCCACTGAAGGCAGGGTGCTCGGCTTTGCACAGCAACTGGTGTAAGAGTTAAAGATGGGAGGCAAGGCCGATATGAGTGAGGAGTAAATTCTGGTCATTGCCACAGTGCCTGCTGATAGTGTTTAAGGGGTTGCATGAATTGCATAATCTTGGTATTATGTCACTTGATCTGCATTTCAGTGAAGTAAGTATAAGGTAACATTTACATGAAATAAGTTGAGAGCATGTCTGTTGTGCACACAACTGCTAAGTACTGATGTTTCTTGAGCTGGTTCTGCTTGCATGGGTGTAAAAGGAAGAGGTGCAGTCGCTGTGGTTTTGACTGGGGAGGAGGTAGGGTCTTAGGCTTTGTTCTCCCACCCTCAGCCTGCAAAACTGACTAGAAGAAGAGGGAAGTACACTTTGTACTTTTTAAGGTCTTATGCTTCAAATGCCATGCTTTTGTGGTATAGTGTCCTATAGTGTCCCTTCTTGTTAGCTTTGATAAAGAACTAGATAAATGTCGTGTTGAATGCGTTTAATGACAGTACAACTTTAATTGGCAAAGAGTTGGAAGAACAGGGGTGTAATGCACTGTCCATTCTTTGTGAACTCTCTATGAACTGTTGTAGTTGCTGAAATGTTTTTTCTAATGAGAGTACGTCCATGCTTCAGACTGAGACCATGCTGTTCAATGCTTTAGCATCTTCACACTGGAACAATGAAGGTGAAGTTGTTTACAGTTTTAATCTTGAGAAAGCAGATAGTGACATGGAGATCCTGAAATGGTGCAGGATCTTCCTTCCTCACATAATCTTTGTGCACTTTTATTATTGTGATGGTCATAGACCAGCATGTGATGATATGCTGTATCATCTGCTCTGAAAGTGAGTTAGGTAGGTGGAAGTAACAAACTAAAATTTCCATTAGTTACATTTGGTAAGAGCCTAAAAAAAACTTTTACAGTAATGTATTAACTTAGAATGCACTTGTATCTGTAAAACTAGTTATAGTGAAGTGCATTCTCCTTATTAGAGAGATTATCAATCTTTACCTGCAGGTACCCAGGGCCAAATCAGAGCAGAATCTCTAGTATCTAAGACATTGACTGGTAAATGTGACCTGTAGAATTTATTAAAGTATTAAATCCCAGTAAAAATGCATTGTGAAGCTTGTTCTCATTTTTTCCCCTAGCGCTAATTCTTTTGTCTTTAATGCTCCTGGGCAGCAGCTGAGAAAATGAGTGCTGGAGCCATGTTTTATTTTAAATCTCAGTTTGTGTTTCTAATGGCTTAACTGTGCCGCTAGTCAGCATAACTAGTTGTAAGACATGGTTTTACACTGTACATCAGTACAAAGCCAAAACTGCTCAGATATGATACTAAATGTTCTGCCATGAGAAGTTCCACAATGCTATGAGGCGAGTTGAGTCTTGCTCTCATTTGTAAATACAATGTGAAATGGACATAAAAAGGAAGAAGATACAGTGCTTCCCATACAAAGTATCACTTCAACAGTAGTCCCTTTTTGGAGTTCAGAGGCTGAAGCTGTATTTCTTACATAATTGCAATTATTTGTACACTGAGTCAATTTATCGTGTCTGCGGCTACAGTTCAAAACCTAATATTTCCACTTTGAGCTAAAATGTGATGGCATGTTTTTCCTTTTCACTTAATTTTCTCATGCCCTCTGCTTTAAGCTGGTGCAAATAGGTAGCTTTTGCTAGAGAAAAAAAAAAAAAAGTTTTTTTGCAAAAGGAAATTGAAAATCTTTTCAGCAGAGTAATATGAATTTATTCTTGATTGCTGAGATAAGATTCACTCTTAAAAACAATCTGATCATTAATAGAATCATAGAGAATCATAGAATCACAGAA
>VWPV01031946.1:0-20928 GCA_013389885.1 Geococcyx californianus | reverse complement strand
GATATCTAACCTAAATCTCTCCCCTTCTCATTTTAAAACCATTCCCCTTAATCCTATCACTACACGCTCTGATGAAAAGCCTGTCCCCAGCATTCTTGTAGGCTCAAGCACATTAATCTTTGACAAGCCACTATCAGGGCTGGGATCCTGACATGCACCTTCTTCCGTATGAAAGCCCCATCCTCCCTGACTTCCCAGCTCATCCATTCCAATCCAAGGCTTCCTCCTCAGCATCACTACCCAAGCAAGCCTCAGTCTCAATTTCCCTCTAATCCAAATGTCTTTCTCTTTTAAACTTGATGATTAAAAATCTTCCAAGACCATTATCAATCTTGGTCTTGCTCCATTCACTCTACTCTTCGGGGTTCAGGCTCTTGTGCTTTCCCCTCAGTTTCCAAGCTCAATGTTTACTTGCCCATCCCCAGCTGTTCCTGTCTGTATTCCCTCTCACAGACACGGTTTCCAAATACTCAGTATGGTTTGGAGCCCCTGTATTTGAGCCAGACTGCAAACTGGTTTACGCTGCCACGTTATTAATACAGAGATCCCCAACAGCATGCAAGGAATTAAAGAAAACAAACCAAAACAGCGTAACACAACAGGGGAGATGGGACAAGGAGAGGTGGGTCAACAGAGTTTTTCAGTATGAGCAAAACAACACATGTTTTCCCTCACCCACACCACAAAACAGCTGAATCATTTTGGCTTTTTCCAAACAATGCTGCCTGAGATACCAGGCATGGAAAAATTCATTTCAAATTATTCAAATCTGGCAAAAAAATATGAGCAATTGAAAACAGATGTACAGCCAACACACTGAAAGGAACAGTTCTGCTTGCAGTGGACCTCGAATATCGGTGTTCCTCCTGCCATCTAACATAAGCACAGTAACAACCCAGGCTCATTTGGGACAGCAAGGGTACGTGTGAGAGAAAAACCATTCTCAGGTACAACTCAGCCGTTAAAAGGTGCCACTAGATGCCACCTCAGAACAATTCTGTATATTTGAAGAAGGCCGATGCTGACTAATTATTAGCTCTATCAGCGTTAAGTTTGAAAGTCCTTTATAGCCCATATGAAAACATATGAATTATTCATATAGAACTTCTGCTCACTAAAAGTAAAAAAGAAAAATGCGATAAACGAGGTACGTGTTCATTTTAGCTTACACAACAGAATTTCAACAGCTTGTGAACACTGCAAAACTGAGATTTCTGAGTTACTGTATTGATATTTGCCACTTAGGTAAGAAATTATTTGTATTAATCTAGGAGCACATAAAATGTGTTGAAAACTAAGTCGTTATGGATATTGATAGACTACCATGGCTTCTCTGAATGGATATTTTGAGAGGTTTTATTAAATAGAAACTGTAACATTAAAAAAAAAAAACCCTAAAACCACTGGAAACTTAACCTATAGCTGGAACAGAAGTTACAGTTCAGCATATCATAAGCCAATATACGAGAGCTGAAAATCGATGTACTGTGTGTTGGTGGCAAACATCACGTTTTGGCCATCTCTACCACAAGGTATGAACGGTTGTAGATGCATTAGCAGTACTTACAGAAGGCATGGTTGACAGTACCTCCAAGTTCAGGCTACGAATGAAAGCACGGACTCACTCTGATTATATATTTAATTCAAAAGAAAAATGGCTACGCACAATGTTTATAACAGTGCATTTTCAGCTAGCACTTCCAGCTCTGTAATGTCGTTGGGTTTTTTCCCATTAATTACTGTGTAAGCTACCTAGATTATGCACCCAAGACAGGATGGAGAAGTGATTAATAAACTGAAACGAAAATATAGTATAATGATGTGACACAGGTTTCATCTTAACTCAAATTCTTGGCCAGCCTTTAACTAAAGTGTACAGTAAAGAAAAAATTCTCACAATTAGACCAAAGACGGTGTTGTAGGAACTGCCCTAATCTACCTGGAATATACATGAGGAGAACAGAAAGAAGAGACTCACTCCACACCCACAAAAGTGTTAATACTTATTAGCGGGGGACTCCACCAAAAAAATCATCGAGAAATATTGGCTGACCCATATTCTGTTACTGCCGAGTGCGTGCTATCAGCAACGCAATTTATTAAGGGTCGGGAGTGGTTCCACTTAATATGACNCGCTTCTCCAGGCAAGTGATCTGGGTGAAGGGATTGAGTGCACCTTCCATAAATTTGCAGATGCCACCGTGCTGGGTGGGAGCGTTGATCTGCCTGAGAGAAGGAAGGCTCTGCAGAGGCATCTGGACAGGCTGGATTGACGGGCCGAGGACAACTGTACGGAGCTCAACAAGGCTCAGTGTCACCACGCGGCCAAAGAAGTGCAATGAAGCTGGTGAAGGGTCTGGAGCACAAGGGTTATGGGGAGCAGCTGAGGGGACTGAGGTTCTTTAGCCGGGAAAAGAGGAGGCTGAAGGGATACACTGCTCTCTACACCTACCTGAAAGGAGGGTGTGGTGAGGTGGGTGCTGGTGTCTTCTCCCAGGTAACAAGAGATAAGACAAGAGGAAATGGCCTCAGGTTGCACCAGAGAAGGTTTAGATTCAATGTTAGGAAAAAAATTCTCCACCGAAAGGGTTGTCAAGGTTTGGCATAGGCTGCCCACACTGTCCAGGGAAGGGGTTGATTCACCATCCCTAGAGGTATCTAAAAGACATGTAGACTTTGGATGAGGCACTTAGTGCCATGGTGTAACTGACAAGTAGGAGTAGGTGTAGGTAGTAGGTGTAGGTGTTGGGCCATAGGTTGGACTTGATGATCTCAAAGGTCTCTTCCAACCTTACAATACTGTGATACTTGGTGCTTAGGGACAGGGCTTAGTGGTGGACTTGGCACTGTTAGGTGTAAAGTTGAACTTGATGATCTTAAAGGTCCTTTCTCATCTACAATATTCTATGATTCTAATGCTGACAATCACAGACAGACCTTTAGCTATGGGTGCATCAACTCTACTTACCACTGATTACTAACTTAATGGGCCCCAGTAATCAGACAGGATGAAACACATCTCTTCAAAGGTAGCCAATAAAAGTTTAGGTGAAATACAGAAGAGATTTTACACGGCCCCGACACCTGACAATTCCAACACTAACTCTCCTAGAGATTGAAATGGAAAAAAAAGGACCACTGGACATCCAGATCCCAGGCAGAGATGCATATATAGAGTAGAATACCTGAATTAAATGATGTAGAGTGCAGCCCAAATTAGTTTTCCTTCCATATAACCCAGTAAACCCACGATTGTTTTAATAAGCGCTGGGATCTGGCAAGAGGTGAACACCTGTACATCTTTTTTTTGGGGGTGGTAAATTATACGACAATCATTGGACACTGATTCTAGATACAAACTCTGCTGCTCATTTTCATCAAAATAAATAAAGCCTTGGCAGGCCTTGAAAGCATCATACAAATTTCTCCATGTCTGGATAGTTTTGTTTTACAGAATGGCACAGTTTTCATACCATCAATTCAAAAGAATCATCCTTTTAGATATCTGAGAAGAGAACATGACGGAGGTTACTCAAAGGAATAGATGCTGCAGCTACAACCATTCTCATTATGTACATATGAGATGCTGTGATGTTCCTTGCTACTGATTACACGAGTAAACATTTTTAGTATGCAAAATCCTATTAACTCAAGGGGATTCTGTATAATTTTATAACAGCTCCACTTGTGGTGTTTGATCGACTGGGTCAACACCAGACAGATGGCAAAGAATTAATTTTAATGCTGCTTTATTGCAGTGCTGGTGTCAGGGTTTTCTCTACTCACTCCATTTGGAAAAACTAGACCTTTTCCTAAACTCTCTACACCTAGAAGTAAGACATCATAGAGTAAAACCATGGAAAGCAATTCCCTTTTTATAAGTATGTGGACCTAGAAAGGACAAATCAAGGTCAACGTAACTGTCAGTCCTCCCTGTGCTAGGAGAAGAGTGGTTGATCAAAAGCCCAAGCATCAAAAGTGTTACATACACTGAACGATAACATATAAGATTTTATTCCATAGGAACAGGATCAGTTCACTCGTCAGTAAGTGCATTTCCTCAGATATACCCTTTTCTTAAAATTATTTCTTCTGTCTCTAGTGCTCACTTGATTTTATTTAGTTTTGGCTACTCATCCTTCATTTCCTGAAGCCCTACAACTATCAGCATTGGCTTCCATAAAAATATTCTTTTCTGCATTTGTTCCCCCTTGTATTTTCCGTTCCAAGGGGAAGAACAAGAAAGTTGCAGCAGTCAGCACAAAGAAGACGACAAATGGCAACTTGTCATTTAACCTCCCCATATAAAATCCTAAACAAAAAGAAAAGTTAATCTTAAAGAGAAAGTAATAAAACAATCTAATCTCTCAAACTCCAGAGACGATGCTGGAAACTATACCTCCAATAATTAGGATATTTCTCTTAATCCAGTTTTTCATATCTCTATAATCCTAAAAGTGCAGTGATAGGAGTTATCTAGTGCTCAGTGAATTTGTGCTTAGTGTATATTTAGATACCAAAATAGTACCAGTCCAAAAATGGTGCCTAAAACTAAATTATTAATGCACCGTTCCCCACAATTTTGGGAAAATGATTCCAAAAGTAAACAATGATCTGGCTGGGACTCGCAGGAAGAACTCTTAGGCTCTTGAAATACACTGACTCCAGAAAACCTTCAAAATATGGAGATAATTAAACTGATATAGAACTATTTGGCTGAGTTGGTATTTTTGAAAGTCTGAAACTCAAAGGAGTTATCTCTGTGTAAACTTCAAGAAGCCAACACAGAAACTCACACAGAGTCAATATTCCAACTATTTCAAAGCATTATTTCTTGATTTCTATGCCAGCATTATTCAAAGTGGGTCAAGAACATAATGGGAAAGCTACAATGAGCAAAGGTAAATCAGGATTTCTTCTGGATGGAAGATTACTTGACATTTCACAACAGCACAGTTCCTTTTAATGGTACCATGCCAGCATTCTTCCAGAAGCACTATTTTCTGTAACTTGAAAAAAATTCCATTTTGTTTTCTTAAAAGATTACAGCGTTCATCCCTGTTTCTCACACGTCAGTTGGCATTACGAATGTTTCTCTGAAATCCAGACTAATTAAGACTGCTCCAGAAATAAGGGCTTAAGGTTGCCAGGCATACCTGACAACCCTTCAGACAAACTATTTTGTCCCATTTGAATTTTTATTAATTAAGCCTTCTGAAAATACTTGGAAATGGGGAAAAAACATCTAGTGAATTTTGACTAATCCAAATACAGACTTGATTTCCTTGTGGAGATACAGGTGACAACATTAACTTTTATCACTGACAGTGCACTAAATCAAGCCATCTCTGAAACTTAGCCCAGCTCTTCAGCTTCACATCCAAGGAAGGAAGAGCTTCTTTTTGGCTGAGCCAACAGGGGGTAAGCAAAGCTTAACTGTCCCGTCACTCCTTGGAGCTCTCTTATGTGGAATCTCGGAGCTCTCTAACATGGGCCTCGAGATAACCACAAAGCAAGGCACATCCAACCACAGGACACCAATGATTTTATGTTCTGTCATCAACAGCTCACATAATGCTCAAACTCATTGCCAGTGTCACCAAAACAGCTAAGAGAGAGCGTGTTCTTCTCTCATTCCTTATTATTCCAGGACATCTTCACTTATTACTTTACAGAAAAGCCACAGTTTTCAAAATAACAGTTATTTTGTTTATAGTTGTTTGGAGCTGTGCAGTGTTAACTTCTCCGCAAAACAAAGTTCACATGAGAATTTTCTTCCTAATATTTGGGTGGCATTGGGTAAAAGGATATTTCCTGTTTACCTGAAATGGAGACTGGCTGTTGTAATTCTTAATCTCCTTGTTGGCTCCTCTGAACAGTAGCACTCTTGCACAGCTCTCCTGAAACAGTTAGAAGAGCAAACTGGTTAATAAGGATCTTGAGTTACTAAAGAGATGTTGAGGCTCTGAGATGTGCTGCTGTCTGGTAAAGTTTTTCTTAGATAATAAGTAAACAAAATAAATGAATAATCTGAGAAATTAAGTTCCTAAAATAGTACTTTAAATATGACACGGCTTCAGGTGTTGCAGTGTGTTGGAGTAGACACAATATGCAAGTGCACATGGAGGAATGCAAGAGGTAAATATATTAATTTTTTAAGAAATTATACTGAAAAAAATCCAAAATCCACACCTCCCCATTTTTTAAACCCCTCCAGGGATGGTGACTCCACCCCCAACCTGGGCAGCTGTGCCAATCCCTGACCACTCTTTCAGTGAAGAAATTCTTCCTAATGTCCAGTCTAAACCTCCCCTGGCACAACTTGCAGCCATTTCCTCTCGTCCCATCGCTGTCACTTGTGAGCAGAGCCCAGCCCCCACCCCGTCACAGCCTCCTTTCAGTCAGTTGTAGACAGTGATGAGGTCTCCTCTCAGCCTCCTCTTCTCCAGGGTAAGCAACTCCAGTTCCTTCAGCCTCTCCTCACAGGGTTTGTTTTCCAGCCCCTCCCCAGCCTCGTTGCCCTTCTCTGGACGCGCTCCAGCCCCTCAAGGTCCTTCTTGCAGTGAGGGGCCCAAAACTGAACCCGGCGCTCGAGGTGTGGCCTCACCAGTGCTGAGCACAGGGGCACAATCACCTCCCTGCTCCTGCTGGCCATGCTGGGTCTGACACAGGCCAAGGTGCCAGTGGCCCTCTTGGCCACCTGGGCCACTGCTGGCTCATGTTCAGCTGCTGTCAACCAACACCCCAGGTCCTTCTCTGCCAGGCAGCTCTCCAGCCACTCCTCCCCAAGCCTGTAACGCTGCACGGGGTTGTTGTGACCCAGCTGGAGGACACTGCACTTGGCCTTGTTGCACCTCATCCCATTGGTCTCAGCCCATGGATCCAGCCTGGCCAGATCCCTCTGCAGAGCCTCCCTTCCTTCAAGCACATCCACGCTTGCACCCAGCTTGGTGTCATCTGCGAACTTGCTAAGGGTGGCCCCAATGCCTTCATCGAGATCATTGATTAAGATGTTAAATAGGACTGGAAGGTGTTAAAGAGGACTAAAGTATTAGTTCTAAATGAAATTTGACTTTCATATGGGTTTTGCCTGGTTTCCTGAAATTATTTGGTCTGGCTACACACGCTGCACTGACCAACCTTACATTCTGTATTCTTCCCTAAAAAATACAAACATTTACAGCACAAACCCAATACAGCCCTGCTAACAAGAGAAAAGTATGGCTTCAGACCCTTAGAACTGAGGAAATCTGCAAGCAAAATCCTTCAAAAACAATTTTATGGGACCAATACAGTGTTTTGCTTAAGTTGCTACTTTACACTGTTGTAAAATACGATTGACCATAACCTGCTAGAAACCCTCTGCAGTTCTGGCACAGTCCTCAGAACACTAAACTTTCAGATGATCCATATATAGACTATTTCCTACTTGTAACATGCAGTGTTCTTCTCAGGACCTTATACAAACCAGCTCACACTTCAAAATGTTTTTATGTTTCCCCATCATAAATATTGCTATTAATTTTGATGTGTTTTCCAGATTTCTTGTCATGTTGTCTTATGGAGTTCTACCTAATGAAGTATTTGAATGTGCCACCTTTCAATTTTAGTGGTAAATTTACAGCCAGAGAAAACAATCACATAATTTAGCTATTTTTGTGACAGAAATGAAGCTTATTTACTGGATTCTGAGTCATAAGTGAATGTGCAGAAATTATGATTGAGAGTAATTTTTATCATTGTTTTCTAACTTGTCACACTGGATTCTTGATTCCACTAAGTTTCCTCTATCGCAGGGTTGTCCTAAATATATCTGGGGAGGGGAATATCCTACCCTTTCCCCAAGACTCAATACTCCAAAAAGACATCCTTTTGTTCACGTGCTTCATAGAATCACAGAATGGTTTGGGTTGGAAGGGACCTCAAAGCCCACCCAGTGCCACCCCCTGCCATGGGCAGTGACACCTCCCACTGGATCAGGGGGCTCCAAGCCCCATCCAACCTGGCCTGGAACACCTCCAGGGATGGGGCAGCCACCACTGCTCTGGGCACCCTGGGACAGGGCCTCCCCACCCTCACAGCAAAACATTTCTTCCTAAAATCGCACCTAAATCTCCTCTCCTTCAGCTTAAAATCACTTTCCCTCCTCCTATCCCTGCACTCCCTGATAAAGAGCCCCTCCCCAGCTTTACCACAGTCCCCCTTTCAGAACATTCCTGTTCTGCACAGACTGAAACAACAGAATGGATCATATCTCAAGATCATATATTAACAATCATCTCACGGACAGTGATTTTCCAATGATACATAATTAATTGAAATAGTCTCACTTGCACTGAAACGTGCACACTGGGTGTGTTCTCTGCATCCTTAAACACAGGAAGACCAAGAGCAACGAGTAAAATGTCAAAATGTTTTTCTCATTTTTCTGTATTAGCACTCATCCAGGAGAAGTAAATTAGCTGCCATTTAGATTAATATCTCCAGGTTAAAAAAAAATAAATAAATAATAAGGTTCTTTTCAGGGTTACTTCTCCAAGAATTCCTTTTTAACTGACTACTAAATGATTCTACGTTTGCACACTAAATCATCTGTCCATAATAACAACTATTCCGCTGCTTAGTAAAACATAATGGGACGTTAGTAGAACCCGTTAGTGTTAAAATATCCATTTTTGATCAAGATCTTGGGGATATAAATAATAACATGAAATATTTACGGATGATTATTCATTTAGTTGTCAGCAAAAAGAATTCAACACCACAAAATCAAAGTAATTGCACGTGTAAAAACTCTGTACCTTAATTCACAAATTTAACTAAGCCTTCTGCAGCCTAACGCAAAAAATGCAAAGTGATTTATTTATTAAATACTTTTGCTACGAAAAGTTTTGACGAAAGCGGTCAGAGTTGTTCAACCGGAGAATTTTCAGGAAAACTTGTTTTGGATGAAGTACTACATTTGTTTATTTATTTTGAACAACAGGAGCATTCTTGGCTTCATCCTCTCTCCCTTTTGCCTCCTCCTCATCCTTCCAACGCTAAGGGGAATACGGGAAATCCCACATTTTAGAGCTATCATTAAGGTGCTGCCTCCAAATGCTGTAACTCCTGTTTGCATATATTTTGGCTCTGACAAGCTCATAACTTCAGATATTGAGAGCTTAGTGTTGTTCATCCATTATATTACACATAAACTGAATATGCAGTAGTTTTTCTAGATTTCGTAAGATTAAAAAGAATCTCACAGAGCAGCGTGGGCTTGTCAGCAGATTAGATTCAATTTGTTATCTGAGAGCTAATTACCTGATTTAATACTAAAACAGTTTTCATATAAAACCCAAACCCCTATTGAAAGAAAGCAGGCTTTACCTTAACCTTTTTATTTGCAAAATACAGAGGCATAAGATCTGCCTAGATTTCACTGAATTGCTGGACGGTCGTGAAATAACTCTTTTAAAAAACAATAATTTATTTGTATCAGCACTCAGCTGCCTCAGTAAAACAGAACTCTCAACCTCAAAGCATCCCAAGAAAATCCCACAGGGAGGACTGGAAGGGAAAATGAAATGGGTAATGACTCCATCTACAGGAATCAAGAGGTAAAAAGGATAATGCTCTCCTTCCCATTCTCTCCAGCCAGAAAAGGCTTTCCATATGAGCTAACAACTTTCTATATAGGGACACTGAAAACATCAGCATAGGATATGGTTCACAGCACCCTGAGAAAAATTTCTTTGCACATACACCCAGAGTAAGGAAAACAGAAGGATGACAGCATAGTCACAGGATGTTAAACTTCCATGCACAAAGCCAAACTTAATGACTATGAAAATAAGATGCAATTTCAATAAGTCTCTGCTTTCTACAGAATAATTTTTCCCACTGAGATCAGGAGGAAAACATATCTTTACATGAAAAAATACTGCCATTCTACAGGATTCTTCTAATTTCAGCATCATACTGCATAACTTTCGCTAAAAGTATATGATCATGAAAGCACTGCAATAAAATGGTTACTAAAAAATTGGAGATGAGTTCATGTTACTAAGTTTATACGTGCATTATGCCCCATAACTGGAGATGTTCAAGACCAGGTCAGATGAGGTTTTGAGCTCCCTGATCCAGTGGGAGGTGTCTCTGCTCATGGCAGGGGGGTTGAGCTGGATGGTCTTTAAGGTCCCCTCCAACCCACACCATTCTATGACTCTATAATTATGGTCCAGGCTTCAAAATTCAGGAAAAGTGAAGTAAATGAGGTTAAAGTGATTATTTTAAGTATTTTTTTTCAACAGAATTGCGTACAGTTACACATATTAAGCTCTTGATGTGAAGTCTAAGTGCAAAATTTTTGCTGAGACGAAGGTGAATTTGATTTCACCACAGAATTTTTTAGGAATTCTAACAACTGCCAACTTGGAAAAACTTTGTATGCCTACAGTTAAAAAAGCCATCCAAGCTGAGAAAAGAAACTATTGCTCACTAGTCGATATAAGTACGAGACAGTCTGTAGGAGATGCTTGGTAAGCAGTGAGCACGATGCAGTCCGTAGAGGTGGTACCGCTCATACTGATATGCTGAACACTTCAAATAATGAGCATTAACAGGGAAGATTTGTAAGGCCAGACTCTTCATGAATCGATATCAATTATGACACAAGTCCACAGTCTTGTAAAATATCAAATTATTCCCAAAATTGCATCTTTCAAAAGCTGAGGGTACTTTAGACCTCATTGAGGAATCTGTCTTGATGGTAATTAAGAAGCAGATGCTTTAACAGATGTTTCACTAGTTACAGTCACATCTCATGACTTGTGTTTTCCTAATCCATTGTAACGTTATCACATTGTGTTTTAACATAGTTGTAAAACATTCCCTCCCCACCCTTCCCATGCTATCAAATAAAATGGTTCCATTACTTATAAATGACTACACAAGTCGTAAAGGGCAGAGAATCCTGTACCTTTTGTGTAACCTACAGATACATTTCCACAGTATTTTTCAAGTGTGTCTTATTTAATTTTAATTTAAATACTAGAAAAACAGCAATAAATTCAGAATAGGAAGCAATTATTTAGATATGATACAAAAAAAGCTCATAGAACTTGGTGTTGTTTTATTTTTTAATTAGTATGTAAGTCTTTGCTACCCTCAGTGAGCAGCCCTATTTGTAATCACTGAATAAAATACTAATAATAGAGTTTTTAAACATGTTCTTTCTAACTTGTAAGACCACTGTTAAAAACCTGTAACACTTCATTGCAAATTAAATAAAACAAATGAAAAATACTGAGATACATTGTTTCTTTAGTGTCACTTCCCTCTATAGATCTATAATGATGGGAAATTTATCCCAAAATATATTTGTTAAAAGCAGAGAAACTGCATCTCAGGAGAAGCTACCAAACCAGGAAACTTCCTCAACATAAAACTCAAGAAGCCTCTGTTTCTGTAGACAGACATGAAAGTTTTAGAATTTGTACCTCAATCATGTCTTTTTTTTGAATCATAGAATCTTAAGGTTGGAAGAGACCTCCGAGATCATCGAGTCCAGCCGTGTCTGTCTCCCCACTAAACCCTGTCCCTAAGAAACTCATCCACCCATCTTTTAAACCCCTCCAGGGATGGCGACTCCACCACCTTCCCAGGCAGCTCTGTCAGTGCCTGACCACCCTTTCAGTGAAGAAATTCTTCCTAATGTCTCATCTAGTCTTTTTTGCTAGCAACATGTCATTCTCTTACATCTGGCTTCCAGTCCCCCAGGACTGGACTCCCTGGACCCATCTTCTCCCAGAGCAAGACATCCTTCCCCACTTTGCCACGCAGAGGGGACCCCAGGCATCACCACCGAGACCTTTACGTCCCTGAAGGAGGATGTGGCAGCACTGGGTCTGTTGGCAGGGGAGGCGTGTGACAGCTCACCTGGTTGTACAGGGCACAGATGTGCAGCGCTGTGTTTCCCGAGGCGTTCTGCGCACACATATCGGCACCGTAAAAGAGGAGGTGCTCGAGATGTTGGACGTGTCCGTATCGGCAAGCCTGTAAAGAGATGCATTCATATTTTGGTTACTATATCACCCAGGCAAGCATTCCAGGTAAAGATTTTTAGCAGAGAAGATGCTATTTTTACTTAGGGTCGAATTTTGAGAAGCACCCTTGGTTTGAATGGCAGGACTCGCACTCAGTATCTGAAGAGGGTCTACAGAAAGCTGGGGAGGGACTTTTTACGAGGGCATGTAGTGATAGGACGAGGGCAGATGGCTTTAAACTGGATGGGGGAAGATTTAGAATAGACATTAGGAAGTTCTTCATGATGAGGATGGTGAGGCACTGGCCCAGGTTATCCAGGGAGGTTGTGGATGGCCCCTCTCTGGAAGTGTTCAAGGCCAGGCTGGTTCAATCAGCCTGGTCCGGTGGGAGGTGTCCCTGCCCACAGCAGGGGGGTGGAACAGAATGATCTTTAAGGTCCCTTCCAACTCAAACCATTCTATGATTCTATGCACATACCTACCTGTCAACATCAACTTCAGGTACAGAAAGTCAGTGCACAAGTTTAACCACCTGCTTATTTGGGGAACGATAGTTTAAGCCATCCAAAAAACCACAATGCTTGATGCTTCTTATCTATTAATATTCATAACTGTCAAACATGATTAGCAGACTAACAGAAGGTAGGTATCCTATGTCCTGCTAAACTTCATAAAATTACCCACTAGATGGCACTGAAGATGATCAGATTTCTAAAGTTTGCTTTTAAGGTGTGAAAACAACTTGGAAAACCTGGCCAAAATTCAAGTAATGATCTTCTTGATTCTGTCATGTCAAGAAGATGAACCATATACACGAGGCACCAATCCAGAAGATGGAAAGTCTTCAAGAGTTGCTTTATCAGTCACATAAATAAAATGTTAGACCCTGAATATTTGGAATAAAACCTCTATGAACCAGACCCACTGATATTTAGACATTTTCCTGATTAGCAAAGAACTTTGAGAACAATCACAATATTTCGAGTATCATTTACCGGACTATCTTCTTCTTTATAGCACATCAACTGAATATCACCCAATTTATAATGGTTTTAACTTCGTACCACCTCCAATCACTATCATTTCTATATAATAATATGGAAACTGAGCTCAGAGATAGAGGTATACAAAGCCATTCACTCTGTCTTAGGTACCTTCTTACTATTGACTTCAGTGGGAATTACAAACCTACACATCTTGCAAAATTAAGTGCACTGCTCAACACACAAATTAGATCCGTGACACATCCTAAACCCCAGTTTAAAATCCTAACCATTACGTAATTTCTTCCTTCATTTTCCACTTTCAAGACATAGAAAGGGAAAAAACAGGGTTTATTAAGTAGTTTATTCATTTATAAACTAATTGCCAAAATATTAAAGACATGATGCTGTCTGTTATTAGAACAGGAACATTTTAACACCAGGCAACAGAAAGCAAGCGTCCAACAACAAGCAAAGGGAGAAACAGCAGCTGTGTTTCTGGCTGTGTAGGAGAATAGATCAAATACAGAATTAACTATAAATTACCAATTCTGTTTAGTCTCCTAAAGCCACATAACACAAGTCCATTGCTTATACTGATTCTTATAGCAAGCAAGGTCATCTTTGAGCTGGGGGAGCCATAAGTCAAGGAGGTCCAAAAGGGCTGCACCTGCTGGGAGGGGCAGACAGGACAGGTGATCCCAAACTGACCAACAGATTATTCCATCTCATACAAGTCATACTAGGTATAAAAGAGAGGGACCACAAGGGTATCACTCTCTTCTTTGATGGCTGACGTCCAATGAGGAGCTCGTCTGTCTTTTTGCCCCTGTTCCATGTGTTCCTGAATCCAGCTCCCTCCTGCCACTGACCTTTCTGCTGTGTCTACTCTGCAGCATTTCTGGTGAGACATAGTGATTGAGAGGTGGGGATGCAACGTCTTATATTTGTATCTATTTTATTATTTTCTTATTAATATCATTTTCCTCATTATAATTCTTATTTCATTAAAGCGGTTTTAGTTTTAGCTTCCAACCCACAAGTGGTTTTGCTCTCATTTCCCTTTCCTCTTTCCCTAGGAGCGTGGGGAAGGGAATTAGAAACCCAACTGCTTGCTTATGGCTGGACCAGGGCTAAACCGAGACGCTTCTGTAGTTAAAGATTGGGTTAGTAAAACAAAAAGTATACTTACTACCTTTTATTTCCTTGCTGTGAAAGATAACTTAGCCTTATTCACACAGACAACAACATATGGGACTGCATCATATTGCCATCTTAATTCACTGAGGAATGCCTGAGTTATTGATTACTGAAAACAGATTGCCCATAATCCAGATGTAAACATTGATTTATTTAGGATTACAACCAAAACAATGGGTTTGGAAAGATCTGTTTCATTACAAAAAATAATAACCATATGTGCATAAAGCTGGCTTTCAAAAGAGGGAAATTTTTCTCTATATTTTCAGAGGGTCCAGATGGGCTAATGCTTTGATCTAGACAATCCATTTCCTCCACATCCTCAGAAATGAAGGTAGTGAATCAATTCTTTGTCTTCCCTACTAGACATGGATCTAAACAACCTCAACCTGAACAGTGAAAAACAGATCCCTGCCCAAACCAGAGTGCCAAATCCACCTCCCATTTCTTTCAAAGTCAAGAAGAGAAGAAGCTGTGTACTAAAAGAAAGTGAGCCTAGATAACCTAAGCAGGCCTGTAAGGTTGATCATTCATATCTTTATTTATCTGTTCATACTACATCAGTTCCATTCTTGATGATTGCTCAAACTTATACACGCAAAGAAAAGGTATAAAATATCCACAATGGCATTAGGACTGCTAGAATTTTAAACTCTGCAAATTACTGTGTTTATTGCTATGGAGAGAGGAATTAATAAACCATTCTTACATAACTGTTGTAGAACATTCAGATGTTTCTGCAGAAGACAAGATAAAAGAGTTCAAAGAAAAAAGGGGTTGGTTTTGGGGTTTTTTTTTTTTTCAGAAAATGTCTTATCAAACATTATAGGCTTTTTAAAGAGACACAGTTTAGATCCTTGATAAGGAAGGATGTCTACCTTTCCAATAGCTAAGGTGAAGTTGACCAAGATGAGCCAGCACATGATGAATTTTGGCACCATAGGTGGCTCAAGGTATCATCAGCACCAGAAACCTCAAAAGACTACTTTTTAAAAATCTCTTTTTTTTTTGATTGAGCACACTACCACCTTTATCCACTCTTGAAACATGAAGGACAGGAAAGGAAAACCCATGGCCAAACAGCAAAGGAAAAATCATTAAAATCCCAATTTCTACATACACAGGGAATGAAAACAGACTCGAACTGTGAGTCTTTAACATCATTCAGTGAGATTCTGAACCCAAATCTTTCTGTAAAGTTTACCAGAGAATACCTTTGACAAAGACACAAGAAGCATTACTGGCATCTAACAAAAAGATCGAGTTACAGTTTTTACTGAAGTGCCACTAACAGGATGCTAAACCTCCAAAAAGTCCCTTACAAAAACGTGACTAGTGCAATTTCTGCAGCGAAATCCACAGTAACCCTAAGGTTTCAAAGTCACAGAACTCCACTGGAAGTTTCCACTCTTAATTCACTACAGCAGGGTGCAAAGCAATTAGCAAATAGAAAAAGAAAGAAACAACATACTTGTACGTGCATGGACTAAACACAGTCAGGGGAAGAGAGGAAATGATCTGAAGTTGTGATAGCGGAGTTTTACATCGGATATTAGAAAAAATTTCTTTACTGAAAGAGTGGTGAAGCATTGGAAGAGGCTGCTCAGAAGAGTGGCAGAGTCTCCTTCCCTGGAAGTGTTCAAAAGGCACGTAGATATGGTATTTTGGGACAGGGCTTTGTAGGCACGGTAGCGTTGGGCTGATGGTTTGACTGGATGACCTTAGAGATCTTTTCCAGCCTTAATGATTCTATGACATCCCAACGGCCTTCAAAAGAGTACTTTAACCATGGAACACGCACGGCTTATTTCCTCATGTATCTTCAAACAACAAGTAATCTCTCCTACCTGATGAATCTCTTGCCATCCATTTTCATCCTTGCAACTGACTGTAGCATGTTCATGAAGTAACAGTTCGCAGCAGTAGGGATCCCCTCCCACAATAGCAGTGTGGTACAGCGGTGTCAGGCCACAGCTGTCTTTGTAGTTAGGAGATGCTCCAAGCTCTAGAAGAGTCTGAAAGCAATCACAAACTGTGAAAAATATATTATTGAGAGACTTTGATCTATAAAGGGTCTTTATCTGAAAAAGTTATCAGGTTGATACTTACCATAATGTATATATTTTGCTCATGTATTATCTATAAGCTGATAGAATGGGGCATGGCACAGACTAACTTAAGCAAGAAACGACCTGGGAAGAATTAGGATCTAAAGGAACCTACAGGAATGGCAAAGAAAGGATGAGTGGCAATGCCCAATTTCCTTCCTCTCAAAGTTCAGAAATCTCAGTTCTGACAATGCCGCATTGCCTTTGCAATGCAGTCACCTCTTCAGTTACATGATGCTTTATCAAAAATGTCATGCAATTTGAGTATCTGTCAAAAGGAAATAAGCAAAAGCCAGAAATGTAAAATTTTATCTAGACTATCAAGGTGATCTAAGAATACCTGTTAAAATACAAAAGAAAAAAGAAGAGACTGTGTTAAGATATAATGTGTAATCCATGTCACCGGCATTTGCTTCCAAAGAGATAAGCAACAATAACACTACTCCTATTTCCTCAGACAGATCTTTCCCAATGTATCAATGAATACGGTGAAATTTTACCACTTTTTCTTTTTACCAAAAAAATCAGAAACGAAAAGCCCTTTATTGAAAGCAAATCCTGAGATTTGAAAGCCCTAAGAAAGCACCAGAACAAGCATATTTTAAGGGATCGGTTGAGGACAATAGAGTAATTAACCCAAAACATTCTCCTTTATATGTTTTTTTCTATAAAACAACGTATAATTTGCTACTGACAGCGGTTACCTTGAGGGTTACTTGGTTCTTGGCTCTGGCTGCTTTGTGCAGAGCTGTCATTCCATCTTTGGCTCTGAAGTCTAAGTGTGCTCCTCCATTTTTCAAAGCTTTTATCACCTCCACAGTATTGTCAAGCTGAGCTGCCAAAGTTAGGGGTGTTTCTAAAGAAGACAATAGCATGTACTTCAAAAAAGATGAGCAAATCCATAAAATAAAGAAACTTGGCTTTTGAATGTTCATTTAAAGAGCTGCTCAAAGAAAATCATAAATGATCAGTTTTCTCCTCTGTACAGCAAAACCATACAGGTTCCGTTATCCTAGAGGTACAACGACAACAATAAGAATGTGTGACATTCAGCCCATTAATCAATTTAGGTTCAACAAACCCATGGTACTACTTTACGCTGCTAGTTCTGACCTCCGGTTTCTAGGTCATGATAGTTTGGGTCCAGTCCGCGGTCCAACATCTTTGTGATTTTTTCCACTGAGAGATGGTGGACATGATCCATAAATTTTCTCAAATTAGCCTGAAACAAAGAGTGACAAACAAATCATCCTCTAGTCTTACAAGAATATTTTGACTAAAAGTAAGAAATTCTGTCAATTGATGTCAATGACACCGTTGAAGAGTGGCTAATTCACCTTCCTGGAGAACCTGATGTTATACTGAGAGCACAAATCCTACGGTTAATAATGTTCAGAAGTTAAACAGAAGAAGATTCTTTATTAGGGATTTAAGGAAAAAAATAGTGACTCATTCTGTAAAAAATCACAATGGTGAACGGTGATCATCATTATTATTATGACCTGCAAATGAGTCTAAAGAACGTGCTGAAAGCATGTTGTGTTTATGAAGGAAGGAGCCTTTAAAATTACTAGGATATATATGGAAGAGTCAGACATGGGAATTCTTCTATGAGAGGAATTCCCAGATCACAATTCACACACCCCTGTGGGTGCTGGCAGTACGTACTGTCTGTTTTTCAGCAATTCCTAGTTTCTCAGACACGTTGCTTTGCTAAGCAGCCAATTGTGGACTTGTCCAGTAAACAGGGCATACCTTCGTATGAAGCTTGGCCAGCTGCTTTTCATCGAGATTGAACTGTTTGTACACTCTCTTCTTGTATCGAAACTGAGGGGAAAAAAAACGAACACATTTTAAATTTCCTATTTTGCTCAGAAACCTGTAATGTGATTTTCTGACCTTACCAGAAAATATCATCCACAATGATGGAGATTTTAGCAAAATTAAACAAAAGGCCTAGTATTTTATTTTGAATATTCACCAAAAATCAGCACTCAACATACGGCATCATAGTTTTACAGTTCATGTAAGTAAAACTTATATCATGTATAAATATAGTGAAAGCAGTGGAGTGTATGGGAAATGAGATTGACCCCTAGAATCTACATAAATAAGCAAGAATTAGAGGGAAAAGAGCTTTTCCCTAAGGATTTCTGTGCACTTTTATTTGTAGTCTAAGGCAGAAAGAAGAACCGTGAAGGCATATTAAATTTTAAAAAAATGCATATTTCAATATACCAGCTTACCATTCCTGAAACTGAAAATGAACAAAAGAAAAAAGGGATTCCTGAAAAATCTCTTAATCAACATATGCAGAACTTACACACGGGAATAGTTCTGATGTTTAACGGGATTGGCCCTTCGAATGAGATTCACAGGATTGCCTCTAGTTTTCGGCTGAAACTCATCCACATTTTGCCCTGAACAGTTTAACTCATGGCCAGAGCAGCCAGATCTATGGCAAAAAATCATGGGATTTACATAGTTATAATTTACTACTATCTAACCATGCTATGCAGAATTCCAAGAATGCAGAATGTCTGTTGCACAAGGAGAATGTATTGAATGAGGCTTTAGTAGCAGCTTTTCACAAGACCATTTTTAACCCCTGAATTGCAATCCAGCTGCAGTGAGAAGTAAACACTTACGAAACAACATGATAGAAAAAAATTAAGCTGTTATTTAGTTTCCTTGTGGCTATAATATGGACATTAGTGATTAAATCTCTGAAATAAACTGCTGGAAACGCAAGGACTTGAGATGTTCTCTGCTCCCTGCTTCTTTTCTCTTGGATTTGTGTTACGGTGGCGTAAGTCTACCAACCGCAGATCATTACTGGTTCATGTACCACCATACAAGCAACACCAAAATTAATTACGTACTAGTTTCATGCCCCAGTTTCTTGCTATACTGTGTTTCAGTGTGATCTGGCTCTGCTCCATGTTCACCCAGTGCCGTAATAGTTTCTCCCAGTTTATCTCCCAGCTGCAGAGCCTCTGTTTGAGCAACAAAGAGGGAGGGAATTCCAACGTCTACGTGTGAGTGCTTCACACACACTCCCCCTCTCTTCCCTTACTGCTTTCCCAGGAGACAAACAGAGGAAATCTGTGCACTCTGGAGGAGGACACAAAGGGAACTGGATGGGGAAATTAGAAAAAGAGAGGCTTCATTGAGACAGAAAAACCCTCTCTTTGGGAGAAAGCAAAGGCTGATTATTCAGTAACTGCTACCCTACTATCGCAAACCTAATCCGAGACTCAAAAGCTTAAATGTAGAACCTTACAATTCTTTACTAAATCACAGAATAAGATATATCTCCCGTGTCCTCAGCAAAGGAAAACTCCAAAAGCAGTTTTCCCAGAGAGGCTGATTCTTGGCAGCCTTTTAGGGATAACACATGGAACAGCCCCATCGAGCTCGTAAAAGCCACCACTTATGTGAACAAGGGTTCAAGTTCAGACTTGCTGATCAATTTTCCTAAATGCAATTTAGGTGCACATAGAAACCTCAAATACAGTTTACTGAATTGTTTGTATCAGAATGCAAACACGTAAGATATTACATCTCTAAATACCTCAAGGGAAGGAACTCCTTTGTTCACTGGCTGTGGGTATTCCCTCAGAAGCCGTTCCTCATCCAAAAACTTCCCATCTCTCCCATTGCTTGCAGGCTGGAACAGTCCATAGTTCAGAACATCTTTCAAACTCTGATTCAAAGTGCACAAAATTCGTTGCTTTGCAACCCACACTGAAGCTTCTGGGTTAAATCTAATGCATTTCTGCAAAGAGAAATTATTTAAAATTATCTAATTAATGACCAAAAATTTAAACAGTATCTTACATTCTAAAAATTACAAAGGTCGTAAACACATACAAGCATACACAATAAACCTACAACATCCACAGCAAACCATACATCAACAAAATTGCATTTCAGACACACATTCCTCTTCAGTAAGTAATGCCTAAGTGCTGTGAAAATACAGGGTGTTTTAAGTCCTTTCACAAACATCAGAGATCACATCCTTCTTCAAAGAAAGAATACCTTCATGGCAAACCTGCTTGAAAAGCCAAGTGAAAGGGATGAAACAAGTTGTTTAACGACTTATTTGATTCTAGGCTGTTCTGACAATCTGTTCCACAACAATTTTACAAACAAAATGGTATTCAGGCAATTATTCTAATTCACTTTAAGGTTACCTTAGGGTAAGTTGACGATGTGAAGAAGTAGAGGACCTAAAAACCTTGAAAATCCTTTCCAGTTCTCTGCTTCTTGCCAATTTGGAATTTACAATTTTAAGAAATGTGGGAATGGCAGACGGCAATACCTAGAAACCAGTTTGATGCCTCTGATGCACACCACAAATGTATGATGCTGCTGACTCACCCCATGCCATCACTGTAGCTGTAATTCTGGCTACAGTAATAATGTCAATAACCACTAGTAATAATGTCAGTATCCGCTCTTCAGGCCTTTTCTGAAGACCTCTTCTATTCTTCATATTATGATTGTACATAGAGAGCGCAGAATTATAGAATGGTTTGGGTTGGAATGAACTTTAAAGCTCATCCAGTTATAAACCCCCTTCCATGGTCAGAGACACCTCCC
>VWPV01031945.1:33843-56635 GCA_013389885.1 Geococcyx californianus | reverse complement strand
ACAACCCCAACTCTCCCAGCCTGTCTTTGTATGGGAGGTGCTCCAGCCCTTGGATCATCCCTGTCCTTGCTGTGCTGAGGACTCCAGAGCTGAATACAGGGCTCCAGGTGGGCTCTCACCGGAGCGGAGCAGAGGGGCAGAATCCTCTTCTTTGCCCTGCTGGTGCCACGGCTTTGCTGCAGCCCAGGACACGGGTGACTTTCTGGGCTGCAAAGCACACATTGCTGGGTCATGTTGGTCTTTTTGATAAGTGCTCAACCAGACCATTACCCTATCAAAAGGGTGATCTGGATTGTTGACATGCTTAATTGCCCAAAGTTGAAATGAAAGGGGCACTCTTATTATACAATGAGTTTCTGTAGAACTCTTTTTTCTTTTGGCAATTTCTTAAACATGTTGGTCACTTAATTTCCAAGGAAATTATCCTGCTGCTGGTGAAGTCCCTGTCCAAGGATTTCAGCAACTCCAGAAGGCCTCTATATAGAGTAGCATATAAAAGGAGTAATTTACCTTTTTCTCCTAATGAGATGAATCATGAGGAAAAAGCAAGGTTAACGTTCCAAGGAGCTTAATTAGAATCAGGTGAGATCTTGAAAAGGCAGCTAAGGTGATTTCAGTCAGTGCTTATATGAAAAGCCTTAATTAAGAAGACTTGATGGCCTTTTACTTAAGTCTCTTCGAGAGTACACAGAGTTTAACTCCTCCAGATCTGATGCAAAACATGTTTGAAATTCCAACAGGTTTCTTTGTAAATAAATCAAACCAGTATCTTTGTGGCTGCAGTGGACAGTACAGCACCTTTCTCAGGGATCCTAACAGAAATGCAGTGTCACGGGGCACGGAAGAAAATACAATTAAATAGGAATTCAATAAAAAGTGTACTGATAATTGAAGCATTTGTAAAATTACAAATATCTCAGTACAACTGCGGTGAAAAGAGCCGAATTGCAGATTACAAAAGTATTTTATTGCTAAGACTGCTGTGATTTTTTTTTTTTTAATTTACTTGCAGTACACAATCTCACATGGAATTCTTTTATTCATCTTAAAAATCCACATAGGGTTTAAATTTATCACTTTAGTCAAGGTGTTTTTTTCTTCCTTTCCCCTGCCCCTCCCCAAGAACAATAAGGTATATGAGGCATTTTAGCTGCAGGGTGCATATTTGGAGAAAGTGCTTCCTGCAGAGCTCTTCTGCCTTTCTTTTAAATTAACTGCAAAAACCCCGGTCATGTTACAGTATGACATTTAGTTTTCTAATCTGTTTAATGCCATGGTTTGCACATGATGTTTTCTGATGTGCCTTTATGGTTTTGATACTAAAAAACCCACATTAGAGTTGCAGTAGGGATTCTTTTCACAGACAGTATAACTTGTAACAAATTGCATATTTCAGGAGAAATATAACAGAAGACCTAACCTTTTATCTAGTTCATTATTCTAAAAATACAGCTCACATCCTATCATTCTGTTTGTTGATATAATGTATGGGCATCATTTTGGATACATACACATGCTGCATCCTTAGCAAGTGCTTTCATGCATATTTTAATGACTTCAGGCTGGAAAAGCAAAGTTAGCATTTGAATGGTCTCAAGTAGTCATCTGAGGATTTTTGTAATCAATAATTATGTATGTGTGTGTGCGTATACAGACACGCGTTCACTGCAAATCTGTTTTCCCAGGGTAAAACTATTGTCTTGTATTTTGCTTGTATAGAAGTATAATTAAATCATCATATTTGTCAGTTTTGCAGTCATTCATACGAAAGACTTCATAAAAGGAAGCCAAATGGCTTATTACACTCCATCTTCTTCAACGCTCACCATTTCAGACTCCTCTTACACCGGCATTCTTGAAGCAGCAGCAGATTTCATCCAGCTTTATGTAACTAATATTTCAGAACTAGAGCTAAAGATTTAGCATTAAAGAATGTAAGCATTTTTTTCTGTAGAATTTCCTATATTCTTTTTTCTTGCTTAACAGAATTTGAAAACATAAATATACATAATGGGAAAAAGTCTGGGGTAAAGAGGGGAACTCAAAGACTTGAAAGTACCAATGGCACCAAGCCTGACAATATTCAGGAATATTCAGTTACACAGTGTGAATGTCAGGCTTGTCTTGTGCAGAGACAGGAGTTGGACTCGATGATCACAGCAGGTCTCTTCCAACTCAGGACATTCTATGATCCCATGTATTCAAAATGAAAGCTGAAGACATTTTTTTTTTTAAAGTGATCTTCCCCTTCCTCCCTCCCTCCATTGTTTTGATCTTATGCTTTAATCACCATCTTGGGAAGTCTCATCTCTACGACTGAAAAGCCGACTTCAGACAATCTTGCTGTAAGAAGAAGAAAAGCAAATAATCCAGGAGACGACGCAGAAGGATTCAATCTGAGCAACATGCACTGAAAATGAGTTACGACAGTGCTGTCATGATGGAATTAATTATTCAGTGAAGAGCACCGAGCCTACTAGCTGGCAGTTCTGCTTTTGTATTCCTACTCAGAACAAAAGATTACAGATTTCTATCCCAGTTACTTCAGGCACAAAATTTTTATGCACAACAAACCATCAATATCTTGACACATATTAATTAATCTGCATAACAGTTGCACCTAATTGCATGTGGACCATTATATGATGGAATGATGAAGAGCTAGGACCTAAATTCCAAGGCTAGTTTGTCGGCTTGAGGCTCTGCAAATTAATATTTTCTGCTTGAGATGCGTAGAATTTGTCAAAAAGTTGCATCAAGTACAGATGTGGACTGTTCACTTTAATATCATGTGCTGAGTAAAATAGACAGGGAAAGTCAATTCTTGTAGATCAGCATTAGTGTTGGTAAAACTCTTTGACTTTCTACGGGAATAACTCTAAGGGAAGAATTTATTTTTCCTTAGCGTGCAAGAGTCTATCATTTTTGATAGGTTTTGACATTCAGGGAAGATGCTTAATGACTGGAAAATTGCAGACTTTGTGCCAAGGAAGAATGGGGCTGTGGGGAAATGTAAGCTTGGCAGGCTCATAGACGTCTCTGGAAAGATAATCTAGAGAGGAATGCAAAGCCGTGCTGCTGGGATGGAACAAGCCCAGTATAGCTCATACCTGACAAGGTGCGTAGCCTTCCAGAGACGAGAGTGGGGGCAGCCAGACAGACGTAGAGCCGAGTGAACATGAGTCAGCAGTGTTGCTCTGGCAGAGAAGGCGACCCACTTTCTGGCAAGTTCTCAGTCAGGAGTTCTAGAGAAAAGATTATTCCTGTGTTCTCAGCAGTTTTGGGGAACCATCTTGAATTCTGTACCTTGTTTTGGGCCCTTGTGAGTAAAAGTGAATCTAGGGGAAGGTCACAAAGATGTTTAGGAAGCTGAAGCATGTGGTGTCTGAGGGGAGGCAGAGGAAGCTGTAGCTGTTTAGGTTAGAGAAGAGAATGCTGGGAGGAAGGGTATCTCATTGCAGTATTTCTGGTAAACCTGTGCACACAGTATGCGTTTCTTCAATGAGCGTTTTTATTAGCATTGTGTGCAGAGGTTTGAGAGTTGTCTGTTGCATAAACACTGGAGTTTGCTGTTCTCAATGCAGTATAAAGTCAGTATCAAACAACAACAAATCCTTTTTTTGTTTTTTAAATAATTCCCTGAATTTTTTAAAGCATTCAATCTTCTGCAGTTTCTTTCCATCCATGTTAATTGCCTTTCATAAGTCTGGAGTATCCATCAAGACAATTTTTCTGTTGTTTTTGCAATCTACCTTCTTAAGACAATGATAATATTTCCTCGATATGTAACTTCCTTAGATCATGGAATGTCCTGAGTTGGAAGGGACCCACAAGGGTCATCAATTCCAGCTCCTGTCCCTGCACAGGACACCCCAACATTCACCCCGTGGGGCTGAGGGCCTTGGCCAGACGCTTCTGGAATATTGTCAGACTGTGCCTGCTTCCCTGGGGAGCTGTGCCAGTGCTCCAACACCCTCTGAGGGAAGAACCTCTTCCTAATGGCCAACCTACGCCTCCCCGAGCATCTTCCTGCCACTCCCTCAGGTCCTGTCATTGGTCACCAGAGAGAAGAGCTCAGCGCCTGCTCCTTCTTCTCCCCATGTGAGGAAGCTGCAAAACACGATGAGGTCCCCCCTCAGTCTCCTCTTCTCCAGGCTGAACAGACCCAGGGACTTCAGTCACTTCTCATAGAGCTTCCCCTCTAAACACTTCACCAACTTTACGGCCAACCACAAAGCAAGGGATGATTCCCACATAATAGATTAAATAAGAACTAATAAACTAAATTTAGACATGTTAGACCGCATGAATTCTAGTTTAAGGAAAGGTAAAGCCATGGGTTTGTACCTGCGGTGCTGAGACATTCAAATCCACACACTCAGGCGTTACTGACTTGCAGGGTCCTTTTCTATGACCTCTGGCAGCCCAAGCAGGTATCAAGAACATCTTCACAGTATCTCATGTCAAAGTCTCGCTCCATTAATTTGTCCTCTAATATTTCAAATAACTCCTAAAAGGTAGCACCTGGAGAACATTTGAAAGAAAAGATTTTATTTTTCAATTTGATGATTTTCATCTTTCAGGATAACATTTTGAGAAATCAAAATCAACAATATAAATACATCAAACAAAATCTAAACTGCTAGGGTAAAGTGCTAGATACACAAGCTCTTCTCAAACTCCTGAGAGGAAAAGGATCTAAATCCAACAACCACAGCACAGACCCCTTGTAACGAAGAGAACTGCAACTTTGTGAGCCCTGTCTTTCAAAACAAAAACCACATTGAGGCAGGTGATGTTTAATTTAATTATTATTAAGGTCATCAATTACTATTTATACTAGATACCGTGGATTAAAGCCAATCATTTGTAAAATGGTCATAATGTTGCATAGTATTTCTTTTCTAACTGGAAAGAATTTCCCATAAATTTTCAGTTCCTAAAGCACTACTCAGCAAAACTGTTTCTTCTACACTGCCCCCAAATCAGGATGTTTATTGGCCAGCTCTCACCTGACATAAAAAGCCTGTTTTTGTGGTTTCTCTCATCTTTGCCATGGCTGTGCCTTGCCTTGGCACTGCCCTTTTCGAAGGGGTTTGCCAGAGCACTCTTTGTGCCAGTGGCACAGCCTTATTGAGACTGATTTTGGATTACCGAAAGGTCATAGCCACAAAGAAACAGCAGATACAATTACTGCTGCAGTAGAAGGGTGCAACAAATACATATGAACACCCAACAGAGCTCAGTATTGTCTTTTGAAGTGGTGTACATAAAGTCCTGAGCTTGGGAACAGAATGGGAAGCAATAATTAGAGCCTTTAATTTATCACTGAAATGGTAAAAGAAATCTGACAGAGTAAACATCAGTTCTGACAAAAAGAGCAGGAGTCGTGTTTATAGAAAAGACGAAGCCTTGCAGAGAGTTATTCTTCCACTGCTTGGCAGAAGTCCCATCGACAACTCCAGGAGATATTGTTATTGCCTCACCTTTTTTTTTCTCAGACTCGTGGGAGAAATAAACACACACACTTTAGGTGAGTGATTCTGGTAATTAGCAGAGGACCTGAGCCTGCTAATAGAGCATTAGCAGAATACGATATTTTTTTCCAGCAATTTCATTATTTATACCCTAAAAAGAAACATAATTGGCTGTACTAATTTAATCCAGGTAGCTTTGCCTTTCTCTTCCTGACCTGCCGTGTCACATAGGGTTGTATAAAAGAGTCCAAAGAAAACGTAATACCAGGATGCAGAACAAACTCTTTCTTGGAATATAAAGCTTCAAAATGTCAGAACCAAACAAATTCATGTTAGTAACAGTGATGTGTTTTAACTTCCAAAAATTCTCATCATGATCTTGTTTGAGTCAAACTAACCTGTTCTTCATCAGCGGAGATGTTCAGAGAGTATCTGTATCGTTGTCATTGTTTATTTTTCCAGGGAATAAAAACAAAGCCTTTTGATTATTTTTGCAAAACCAAAATAGCCCAAATGTCCATTTCCTGGTTAAAGCCTGACTTTTTAAATTGAAAATACTTTCCAAGTTTGATATCAGTGACAATGGGACACATAACCTCTTTTCTAAACCTGATGGTGAGTAATAGCTCAGCTGTGAAAAACTCAGGAACTGAATCCAGGTTTTTCCAAGCCCTTCCACTGGGACATTGTCACCTGTTGCTTAGAACCGCCTCTGAGGTGTTCATTCTGTATTCAAATGACTTGATTGATCTTACTAAATGTCAAATCAGATTAATTTCTTCACAAATTAAGCACAATAGCATCGAGGTGACAAAGATTTGCTCAACGTTCCTATGAGCGCCCTGAGGAACTACACCAAAACTTGAAGAAAAAAGAACTCCTAGAACAATAGACTTACTGCTTTTACCAGTTGCTATTTCCTAGTGCGTAGGGTTTTCTTAAAATTTAAAAATAAGAGAAAAAGTAATTCAAAATTTTTAGGAGTGTTGACCTTTTTTTCTCCCAGCTGTATGATCAGAAAAATACTATGAAAATTCATCATTTTCTCTTTTCCTTTATTTTACTGTAAGGGGGAGGAATGAGCTGAAAGAAACTCTGAAGCTTAAGTTTTTGTTGATTAAATTTTAAAGAGCAATCAAAAATGCTCAGAATTGCCCCTTGATGAATCCTTTTAAGTAAAATGATAGTTTTGATGATTTTTGTTTTAATTTATTTACAAATAAAACCTCATTTCTATAATAACTTTAGAACTTTATTCCCCTCTGTCTATAGAATATTAGTTGAAATGAAAGAATAACCAGAATTAATTAGTTGAGATTGATGTATCAAAAAAATACATACTTGATAATTGTCAGAGAAAACTAGCTACTTGTGCCATTTACTGCATCCCAGGCACCTGAACTGGAGCTGCACCAGTTGTTGTTGAAGTTGTGTATTCACTATGCTGAATATGTCAGCAAAACTTTATAGCTTCAGTGTAGAGTTTAGACAATAAAAAGTCCCAGTGGCTGGTGCAGAGAGGAGCGCTTGCAGACTGGTTAAGCTCGGTATGCAATTATGGATTTTAATATGACCTAAGAGAAGATCTCCATCGAGACCCGCCGAAAGTGCAGTCTCGGACAAACGAAAGCCTCGCCACTCACACATTTTGCAGTCCTACGCATTCCACTCTTGGTACAGGGGCTTTCTTAGGTGAAAAAAAGAAAAACCCAGCTCCAAATTAAAGCGTTTTTTAAAAACTAGGTCACTAAAAGTAAAATGTAAAACAGCTGGGAGATTTGTGCGCTTTCCGAACCCGTGCCCTGTGGGATGGATCTGGCTGCCAACACTATATTTGTTAATTGCTGCTGTTGTCATCCAAAGGGCTTCTCAGAGCTTGACACTTATATTGAACATCCAAATTAAATTCCCTCTTGATGATGTCTATGCAAAGGTACCTCAGAGCAGCTTTTTACTTTACCTCATGAACATTTTCCACTCCAAAGTTCTGTAGCAAGATTTCTCCTTCTCCCATTAATCTTTCTGCAGACAAATATGTTGTCTATACAGATACAGATACCGATAATGTTTTACTAACTAAGAAACCATTTTTCAAATTAATTTCTGTCATTATTAGAATGTGGTGCCAGTTTATTACTTTGTCTGTTGCTGTAGAGGTAAGTCAATTTTTAATTCACCGAAAAATAGCAAGTAGAATGTTAAGATGTATTTTGGATATAAATATTGTAACTTACATGGAAGTTTCTATTTCAGCTGAATGAGATAATATTTTCCTTTAATATTTAATTGTGTTAGCTGTGTAAAAAACTCACTAGATCTCTCTGGACATTGCTTAATAAATTGCAGATGACCTAGAGTAATGAACGACAAACATGACCTAGCAGAGGTTGCTAGAGTCACGATGCGCATTTCTTGCCCGTTGTGTCAATGTGTATTTATTACTGTGTTTAAGGCCATGAGGTGAAGGTAAAAAGTAGCTAGAGAAGGGTCTGAATTGAATGTCTGCCAGATACATAAGCTTTACAACAGATAGAAATCTACATTTTTGTATTCCATGAACATCCAGGTGGCATTTTAGCAGGGTCAGTGCCAGCTGACACTGGTCCAGTTCTATGCCACGCTCCACCTGGACAGAAAAGACCTGTAGTTAGTGTTGTGTACGATTGATAAGGACATCCTGAACATGAGTTACAACGCGTTGTGCCCAAAGTACGAGTGAGATATGCTGGTAGCCTTTATGAGAAATGTCTCGCAGGCATTTTGTTGTGAGGGTGGGGAGGCCCTGGCCCAGGGTGCCCAGAGCAGTGGTGGCTGCCTCATCCCTGGAGGTGTTCCAGGCCAGGTTGGATGGGGCTTGGAGCCCCCTGACCCAGTGGGAGATGTCCCTGCCCATGCTATTGTTGAACTTTAAGTTCCCTTCCAACTCAAACCATTCTATGAATGGTTTAGGCTGGGATTGTTTAGCCTGGAGAGGAAGGGACCGGGGGAGGTCTTATTGCTCTCTATAACTGCCTAAAAGGAGGTTGTAGTCAGGCAGGGGTTGGTCTCTTCTCTCAGGTGACCAGAAACAGAACAAGAGGACATGGTCTCAAGCTTCGCCAGGGGAAGTTTAGGCTCAACATTAGGAAGAAGTTCTTCACTGAGAGGGTGATTGTTCACTGGAATGTGCTGCCCGGGGAGGTGGTGGAGTCACCATCCCTGGAGGTGTTTAAGGAGAGATTGGATGAGGCACTCAGTGACAGGGTTTAGAAAATGAGTAGATGTTGGGGTTGGGTCATAGGTTGGACTCCATGATTTCAAAGGTCCTTTCCAAATTTGTAATACTATGATACTACGAATCTGTGATTTCGGGGAGCTGTCTGTCCCCAGGTATCAAACGTATCGCGTGGGTGTGTGGTGATAGCTCACATTCACTCTGGGTATGTACGTGATCTCACACCAAAAGGTAACACAAATCCAAGCTTTCATCCTGCCATTCCTTTATTTGTCTCAAACCACTCACCAGCACGGTTTTATATCCAACGTTGACAAGTTTGGATTAAGGGATAAACTCAGGTTTATACTTAAATGTAATTCTTAAATCAATACAATCATTTGCATTTCTATTCCCCTATATTAAATATGCATTTCAAAGAGCAGGAAAAATTGTTAAGACTGACAGTACAGTTTGCTGGTGCGAACTCATTAAAAAGAGATGGAGACTTATACAATTTTTCTGTAAAAGTAACTCAAACACTAGAAATGATAAAAATACAAAGTACCAAAATGACCTTAACTTTTTTCCCCTTAGCTCTCGCTCTTCTTTTGTAAGACACTATTTTCAGATCAAAGACTTTATTATTCTACAGCATGTGGCTTTCACACTCTAGGACTACCAGGTGTTTAAAATATAAGAAGATTATTGAAGAGGGGTGCTATTAGATTTGATTAATTTGTGTTTGGAATCTGCGGATAAATTGTGGTGTATATTGTGTAAATAAGACCACTATTGGCACTCGAAGAGTAAGATTCTGGTTTCGAGGAGGGATTATTTGATTTCCCCCCCAAAATTTGAGAATTTTGGTGCCATATAAGAAAAATAAGAATCATTCCAAACATAACAGAGTCATTAACTGAAATCAGCCACTTGAAGGAAGTCTGCATTTTTACTTCAACTCGGTAATACCTTTATGCACAGCCAGTGGCTTTGTCTTCTGGCAGCTTTTTCCCCCTGGATGATATATCTATTTTTTTCTCCAAATTTATAATTTCTTTTCTGCAATTTTGTAAGAGATGGCTTGCAATAGGGGCTTTATGCTTGGCCTCTAGATAGCAAGGTCCTCCTCATCCTCACCCTTCTTCCACACCCCCCCTTCTCAACATGATCATGGACACACAAATGCATACGTGTACTGTCAGAGTTGATGTGCCGATCAGCTGAGCTTTTCTTTGTTGCCCAGATGTCTTTCTTTAAGAACAAGGACATCAAAGAACTCTCATGCTCTGCAGAACAGCTGAGTATTTGCTGGCTGTGCCCAGCAGTTTCAGTGTTCATACAGCATCCAGAGGTTTTGTCCAAGGCAATTTTCGCCAGAAGCTGCAATTAGGGTAGGAACTTGCTTTGCAGTTTCCTGCTACTCCTTCCAAAACAAATCAACCTCCCAGCTGGAAGTGTAATGCTTGCATGGCACCAAGGCCTTAAAAAACCCAAGGACAAACCCTCCTTTGCCACCAAAAAACACTGAATAGAGACTAATTTTCTCCAGTTCTTACTGCTCTGGGAATGACAAAAGAGAGTAACGTGAAGTGCCACTGTCTGTGAAGTGGCAACCCATTTCAGGTGACTGTGAGTCTACCCAAACACCTTTGCACTGAGCTATCACTGTAGTGTCAGGGAGGAAGGAGAAGGGTGGGCGATTCCATGTGGGAAGGTGAGCTGGGACCTGAAGGTTGCAGCAAAAGCAGGCAGGGACAGTGACCACCCCGAAAAGCTTAGGTCACACAGAGCTACAAGGAGGCTCAGTGCTCAAAAACAAGCATTGCATGGAGAGGTCGGCCAACAGAGCAGTGACTGCCGGCTGTGCCTGTCGTGATGAGGTGTCTTTGAAGTCAAGTCAACAGATGAGTGCAGATCAGCAGTGTGCATGGCCAAGCACACCCATGGTGACACTGTAGTTCATCAGGGAACAACAGCAGAGGACTGAAATTAATTCAAGGCTCCCAGCAAGAATTCCTAGCACTTTCTTTCATGCAACTCTGAGAAATAATTGTGTCCCTATCAGAAAAGACCGAGAGAGTTGGGATTGTTCAGCCTGGAGAAGAGAAGACTGCAGAGAGACACTTAGAGCAGCCTCCCAGTACTGAAAGGGGCTCCAGGAAAACTGGGGAGGGGCTCTGGATCAGGGAGTGCAGGGACAGGATGAGGGGTAATGGTTTTAGGTTGAAAGAGGGGAGACTGAGATGAGATACGAAGGAGGAATATTTTCCTGTGAGGGTGGGGAGGCCCTGGCCCCGGGTGCCCAGAGCAGTGGTGGCTGCACCATCCCTGGAGGTGTTCCAGGCCAGGTTGGATGGGGCTTGGAGCCCCCTGATCCAGTGGGAGGGGTCCCTGCCCATGGCAGGGGGTGGCACTGGATGGGCTTTAAGGTCCCTTCCAACCCAAAGTACTCCATGAGTCTATGACCATGATGATGCTTTTTCACAGAAGTCTGGTCAAAGATGACACGGCACCACGATGTCAGAGCTGGCCTAGAACACAAGGCAGCTGAAATCTACTTGATGAGAAGGCCTGGCAGAATCTCTACTCCCTTTTCAAAGTCTCGATAGCAATGACTGTGGATGCTGAAGAGGATTCAGTTGTACTTGATATAATCTGATCAAAACATTTCTCTATAATTGACATTACTGACTTCAGGTTCAGTCATTTTCAAGCTTTCATAAAAGAGCTACTACCTTGTACGGGAGAAGTTAATTTAGCTTATTATTCTTCAGAAGGAAAAAAATCCTTTTCTTCTAAGTAGTTAATTTAACCTTCAATTTCAAATTGGTACTTTCTGAGTAATGATTGCTAGGAATCTTGTGAAGTCTCAAAAGTAGTTCTTATTGCTCAGTAATAAATGCAATCGGTTTTCTTGAGACTTTTGGACTCTTACAGAGAATTTTACATTATAGTAATGTGAATTTAGATTTTTCTAGAGAAACGAAATCTACTATAACTCTCAGATACTATAATCACTATCACCCAATAACCTGGTAAACCTGGAGATTATAATACTTGGATTGGAATCTTAGTCCTTCTGTATTTAAAGATCCATTTAAAAGGACACTGAAATAAAGCTTAGGAATGTCTTTAGAAGACTAAGAATACTACAAAGCAAAATAATTATGTTATCCATCAAATCTACACTGAGATAAGTTTTGTTGCTTTTCATTATTTTCACTATCATGCCAAGTGCCAAATTTTCTATGAAATTTGTAGATTACGTCTTGAAAAATACAGAGAGAAATCTAAAGTCACAAATCAAATAAGTAGGAAAATCAATTCATTTAACTGAGGAAACTTGTATGATCAAGTGATCCTAATAGTATTTTTTTCTTGCAACCTACCATCAACATATTGTATACTGACACAAAAATAGATTACAGTATCTCTAAAATTAAAAATGGATCTGTATATATATATATATTTCCCAAGACATTATCGTATTGTACAGTACTTGATCAATTCTCACCCTCTTATAACTATTGATAGAGCACGAAATTATTCAGAAATAACTGATCAATATTAGAATCAGTCCCTGGACTTCCTGTACTATCCATGGACAAGTTATTACTTTGTTATCTGTGATTGCATTTTCTTATTTATTGTTTGTTATTATTTTCATGAAAAAAATATTATGTCTATTATTTAGACATATTTATATTTCAAATCTATCGGGAAATTCTTTAAACACTATTATTCTCTAAGACTCTGCATAACCTTGCATAAATATATGTACCATAGCAGCACTGATTCTGCATCCTCACTGTTCTCATCCATTTATTCTAGACAAATTGTAGGGCAATTTCTCACTTTGTGTTTTCAATCGCGTACTCTAAAACCAAAATGAAATATTTCAAATCATCTACATTAGAAGACATGAGACAAACAGCCAGAAAATGTCTTTTCATTCTCTCAGTTGGTGTGAAGATGAGTGGTCTGGTGAAGTCCTTGGTGACTGGAAAAAGGGAAACACTGCATCTGTTTTTAAAAGGAGTAGAAAGGAGGACCCTGGGAACTACAAACCTAATGATAAGCTTCACCTCTGTGCCTGGGGAGATCATGGAACAGATCCTTCTAGAAGCTGTTGGGAGTCACCTGGGGACAGGACTGTGGCTTCACCAAGGCCAGCTCTTGCCTGACCAACCCGGTGGCCTTCTATGACAGAATGGGGCCAGGTTGGAATGAGGCTCTGAGCAACCTGATGTGGCTGTAGACGTTGCTGTTCACTGCAGGGGGGCTGAACTCGATGGCTTTTAAATGTCCCTCCCAACCCAAATTGTTCTGTGCTTCTGTGAATTTCAGTATTTATTTCTGTTCCACATAAGTTATTGGTGTAAGGCTTTAGGGATGAGTATAAGGGTTATTTAAAAGCACAATTGAAATGTTACCTTCCAGTGGAAAAGTGTGTTGTGATATTTATTTATATAGTTCATACGGTAGTTCATCCATATACCATTTTTGAAAATAAGACAAGTGTGTTTATGTGATGTAAAATCACCAGCTGTTTATGGTGAAGCCCTGCAACAAGTGCATTAAATAGATTTTTCAAAACGTGCATCTATAACTGAAGCTCTTTTGTTATAACATCTATTTTTAAATAGACTATGGCTTAGCATAGCACTTTGCAAATTAAAGTTTTTAGAACTGGAGCATGCCATTATACATATTAATTCATTTGTGCTCAAAGTAGGATTTTCCTGGGACATAATTAATTGTTGGCAGAAGAGATTTGGGAATTAATATTTTTTTAGTCCACTTCCAGTTTTAGACTTAATACTTTGTGATCTAAAACCCCTCTATTTGATGAAATTAAGGTATAAAGGCTAGACAGACTTAACCTTTTTGCTTCTTTGACTTCTAAATGCTAAATTCACAGGTAAGGATTTTTTTATACCTCTTCCCTCTCACCTCGCCCCAAGATACATCATGTCCCAAAGCTTGTATGGTTCACAGCTGTTCCAATCCTCCTAAATTAACAAATCAATGATCCTTCCTTTTCTGTATAACACTGCGGTGCTTTAAAGTCTGGCCATTGCAAATTAGAAACAGTGGTCTTGAGTTGTACAGATGTCGATGCAAGAAACACGGAGTGGTTTTAGAAGTACTATTTGTCGTGTAGAAAACACAGTCCAGTCCACTACTTTTGAAGAAAGTTATGGTTAAAAAGAAAGTGGGTTCAGAAGTTCTGGGATTAAACTTATCTGAAAAGCTCTTTGGATATAATTCCATTAATGAAAAGCTGAAAGTTAGGCTTAAAGCTTTCTCTACTTCCGAAGCAGGAGTTCTCTCGCGTGCAACCTTGCCAGGCGCTGCGTGACTCAGCGCAGGTGTTCGCTTCTCGAACAGTGGGAGCCGCAATGAGGACTCTGCAAACAATGGGGGACTGGAACCACATGCAGGTCAACCACTTGGCAGCCTTGAAGAGCTCTGCATGGGTGGGTTTGCAGCTGTTTGCTGACTGCAGAGGCGTGCGGAGTCCTCGGTGGCTGAGGTTATGAGGAGCCATTAGATGTGCATGCTTAATAGTTACAGGGCGTATAAAACTGACTTCTACATCCCACTTCCTGAAAATCTACCTTTGCAGTCCAAAAATCTGCTTACCCAGGTGGATCAGTTGGTAGGACACACACCTGAGCAAATGAGTCTTTGCAGAAGTCAGGAAGGTACAAAAACTGTGTCTTTAGTCCAGGTAACTAGACACTGGATCTAAGTTCCATGGTTGGAAAATGTCACTTGTCCTACAGTTTATGTGACATGTGATGAATCTCTCAGTACCAAAATATATTCTGTGCAACATGTTCAAATGTTGGCTCATCGAGACAAATTCCTACTGAATTTCAGTGGAAAACTCGTCTGTTTAAAGTACAAGAAACACTTGGAGGGAGGAGTAACAACTATACCTTTAATATGGAAATCTAACATGAGTTCCTCAGAGATGGTTGGAGAATTTTGACCCAGGGTTGTGACTATATATGCACTGACATGGATGTCTATGTAAAATGCACAAATAAATATTTATACTATAGAGAGTTTTCTTTGCAGTGGGCTGCACATTTCTGATACGTTTTTCAAGCACTCACCTTGCCTAAAATGTCCTGTTTTAGCTTCTGCCTCTTGATGGTATATTACAACACTAAATTAAGACACCCCTACAGTAGGGCTAATTCTTTCCCATTTTTGGCTGATTGGGGGGGGGTTTTGTAGCTAAAACAGTACTAGTTATTTGTCTTCTGCATCCCATTTTCCAAGGAAAAGGTTAAAAGTGTCTGTTGAGCATATTTTTTTTTAATTGAAGAAAGTAATTTCTCAGCTATGAATGTTCCGGAATGACAGCCACTCAGTTCTTCTCTCCTAGTAAGAGCAGATGTGACATCAGGTACCGAAACGTGACGTGCATTTAGTCCATGCCTTAAAGCAAATGACTGAGCAGAAGTTCACAGAACAAACAGCTAATGCTGTGTTCCAGTATGAACCAATGTTTCCTCTGTTATGCGAAGAGGCAGCGGAACAGTAAACAAATCTATTTAGCTTCATCTTGTCCGGGAAAGCATATCAAGAGGTCTTAACCGTGCTAAAGAGAGCAGTCTGACAAATTAACTCTGATGTTGACAAATGTATCATTACAAACTTTGTGAAAGTTTCCTGTCAACGTGCAGCTAGGGATAGCAGAGTATTTAATAAATGCAGGAGGTGGAAATCCTGATCAAACTCCGACACAACAACTCCGTCAGTACATCTCAGGCTTGATGCCACAGTAGCTTGCTTAAGGTAAAGAAGGATCTTTTCTGATTTCAGTCAAGCCAAACACCAGAAACATTTTTATTTTTTTTTTTAAATACTTTTCTGTCCACTTCAGCTGCTCTGAGAGAAAACAAACTGGTTTGTATGTGTTCTTATTAGGGTCTCTGAAACGACAGCTGTTCTCACAACAGCCAAATAAAGTGCACATTATGTTGTCATGTCATGTGCCCTTAAAGTGAATAGTAGCAATCATCTTCAAGGATGTGCCAGTATAATTATATTTCTATTTTTAATCCATTTTATATCCATGATCCAATTTACATTTGTCTGTAGATATATACGTTTACATTCTCCACACAGATATCAGGGCTAACTATAGTGCTGTAGGAACTGTACTGTATAAGTGCTGAACGAATTGTAGCCCTATCAAAGAACCTAGACGTCGCAGTTGCAATATTCCTTACACGCAAATGGAAGAAAACCCCAAACCCTTCTGTTTTTATGAGATATTTAAAAGCTAAGAGTCTCTAAAATTCTTATGTGGAACAGTTTCTGCATCTGCATGTGCCGTGGTAAGAACCCTCAGCAAAGTGCAAGCACATTCTCCCTTCTATTCAGAAGAGAGGTGGTGAGGCAGCGGATGGAGTTTCTGTGCAGTCTTCAGACAGAATTGCAGTTTGAACACGAAAACACTGTTCAGTATCATAAACAGTTAACACATAATGCACAAAGGGAATAAACTGAACAAATGTTGGCAGTGAGTTGGAATCTCAGACTGATGCACCCTGAGTTGCTTTTTCTCCAGCTGTGAACCTAGTGCAGATAATGGAATTAGGTAATAATTTTAAACAGGGCTGCTTTCTGTTACCTTTCAAATTGCTGATTGTGAAGTTGGTGAAGGGTTTAGAGAGGAAACCATGTGAGGAGCGGCTGAAGTCCCTAGGTCTGTTCAGCCTGGAGAAGAGGAGACTGAGGGGGGACCACATCGTGTTCTGCAGCTTTTTCACACAGGGAGGAGGAGGAGCAGGCACTGAGCTCTTTGGTGACCTGTGACAGGACCGAGGGAATGGCAGGGAGATGCCAGGGGAGGGGTAGGTTGGCCATTAGGAAGAGGTTCTTCCCCCAGAGGGTGTCGGAGCACTGGAACAGCTCCCAGGGAAGCAGGCACAGCCTGACAATATTCCAGAAGCCTTTGGCCAAGGCCCTCAGCCCCACGGGGTGAATGTTGGGGTGTCCTGTGCAGGGACAGGAGTTGGGCTGGATGGTCCTTGTGGATCCCTTCCAGTTCAGGGCAATCTATGATTCTATGATGCAAGTTATGAGTAAAAAGTAGTTCTGCATCTGCTTGTTATTATAAAAAGACAGCAATACTAGCAGAAATAAGACAGGACATTCTGCGATTCTCTAAACTTTTATTGGCTGATAGAAGAGGAAAATAAACCTGATCTTCCCCATTGTTCTGTGCACTGAAACAGGCTCAGAATTTCAGATGCTTTTTCTGACAGAGATAATAGTCTAACATGAGTTTTATGCAACCTAGAAAACATCTTACAACTTTGAGTTTTGCAGGCCACGCTACATCAATGCTTCCTTTAAAATCCTAGTGACTAAACCCAAACTGAAATATTTGCCAGACAGATGAATCAACATGTATTAATTAAAGCCTACTTAAATTTCCAGTTTGTTATTGATCTTCAAACAGATTCACTTGTTTCATTTTTTGACAAAAATAATTCTACAACAGTTTCAATCCAGAATATTTATGATAGCAATGTCAACCAATTGAACTAAAAAGGTATATCTATCTCAGGAAAAGTTCAGCTTAGACCAAAATTTACAGTGTATCCTGTCAGTTTATTAGGATGCAGCAAGCAGCAAAGCCATCAGGAAATCAGTCCTAAAGAAGTATAAAACCCAGAAGTATGAAAGCAGTAGGTGATGAATAGAACTGCAAACAACAGCAGACAAATAAGCAAAAGCATTAAACAGTGCTTTCATGCTTCGTGATAAAACAATATCACTACAAGTATTATGCTATTAGTCAGAGATTGGGATAGAATTTATTTAGATATTCAAGCCCTCCTGCATCGAAAATGTGAGTCCAGTAACACTAAATCTGCAGTTTACAGGAAGTTTCATGAAGACCTGCCGTCTGTGTGTGTGTGTGTGTCTAAATAGTGGAGCATAAACAGAAGGAGCAGATGAAAACCCATAATATAGATGACTCTTTTTAGAGACAGCAGAAAAATCACAGCAATCTATATTACAGAGCGTAATGCGGATGCTACGGAGGATTGGAAAACACTAGGGAAATTTAATTCAAGTACTTTTTGCTCCAGTAGAGAAATAATAGTGATTCATTATATTAATTCTTTTGACATATTAGGACGTTTAGGGTTTAGGAAGAGAGATTCAACATTTCTAGATATTACTATGAGTATTGTTTGGGCAGCCTGTTCAGGTCTGCCACCGTGTTTAACGGCTGCATCCCAGAGATGTTAACGGGCATTAATCGGTCCTCATCTGCTTAGAGCAGAATAGCTCTGGTACAGCAGCATTTCTGCTCAGTTAGCGTCTTTGGGGCTATTAAATACAGATAACAAAAATCTTTAACTACAGAAACGTACACCTTTGCATTGGAATCGCAAGTCTTATAGACAGACACATTAAAATCATTAATTGATGAAGAAGGAAATCATGTTAACTTCTCAAGCTATTAAAAATACTTAGGGGCAAAACCATTTATAAGTAGAGATTTTAAACTGGACAATGTTGTCAGATAGTTTAAATTACACATTTTCAGGAAAAGGACATTGAGATGTTTACAGAAACACTGTGTAGACAGGATTCGGCTTTTTTCATTACCTTCAGAGATATATCCTTTTATGATAATTAAAATTTTGATCTGATTATTAAAATTTTAATTTACACCTCTGATATGTCAGCATATTTTCTTGATTAATTGATTTAATTCATTAAGATGACATAATACATATTTACAGTTCAGAACCGGTGTTACAATTATGACTTTTTTTTCTCTGTTATTTTAAAAGAGGAAATGAAAGATGACGTATTTAAAACTTTGAGATTCTTCTACAAGACAGAAAAGAAATGCTAAAGTCTAGTTGGTGTTTTGTAGTTACGGTTGTGATGTACATTTGAGTGGCTGGCTTACCTTGGGTAGAAACCATCTCTTTTTGCTTTAAAATTAATGGTCATCACTGGTTTATGATCTTCTAGTTTTAGTTCTGTGCCAGACAGAAGAGTTTTCTTGTCACAGGGAGGAAAGAAAAATTGTTCCAAGATTTTTCTCTTTAATGTACGTCAATAAAGAGATTCTATTAAACTGTACTCAGATAGTTTTCCTAAATAATCCTAGAGTCACAGAATGCCTTAGGTTGGAAAAGACCTATAAGATCATCAAGTCCAGCCATAAACCCAAGACTGCCAAGCCCCACGCTAAGCCATGTCCCAAAGTGTCTGCACATCTTTTAAATACCTCCAGGGATGGGGACTCAAACACTCTCCTGGACAGTCCCTTGCAGTGCCTGATGATGCTGATATCCAGTCTAAACCTCCCATGGAGCAACTTGAGGCCATTTCCTCTCGTCCCATCGCTGTCACTTGGGAGAAGAAACTAGCACCCACCCCGTCACAGCCTCCTCTCAGGGAGCTGCAGAGAGTAGTTAGGTCTTCCCTCAGCCTCCTCTTCTCCAGACTGAACACCCCCAGGGCCCTCAGCCGCTCCCAGAACCCCTAGGCTCCAGACCCTTCTCTAGCTCCATTTCCTTCTCCAGATGTGCTCAAGGCCCTCAAGGTCTTTCTTAGAGTGAGGGGCCCAAATCTGAACCCCAGATTCAAGGTGCAGCCTCACCAGCACCGAGTGCAGCAGAAGATCCCATCCCTGCTCCTGCTGCCACCCCATGGCTGAGACAAGCCAGGATGCTGGTGGCCTTCTTGGCCACCTGGGCCACTGCTGGCTCGTGTTCAGACAGTTATTGACCAAGACTCCAAGGTCCTTTTCTACCAGGCAGCTTTCCAACCATTCATCCACAATCTTGGAGGGTTCTTGTTGCCCAAGTGCAGGACCTGACACTTGGACTTGTTTAACCTCATACAAGTGGCTTCTACTCATCAACCCAGCCTGTCCAGATACCTCCATGCAGGCTTTGCCAGGCTTGTTTCAGGATTTTCTGAACTGTGGCATTGAATGGAGCATTGTAAATATTAAAAGATAATATTCATAAACATTTGGCTATTCCCAAATGCAATTTCACTTCAAACCAGATATTTAACTTCATTATTCATGGGGGGGTTTATTACTACTAAAAGAACTATCTTAATTTGAATTTTGACTAAAGCAGGCTTTTCTTGTAACTAAAACACAGTTAGTCAAGAGGAAAAAAATATTTTGGCCTAATAAAAATGAATGTGGAGTGAAATTCCTTAAATTATTAAGTAATTTAATAAGTTTAGGTCTCAAGACAAAAGAATGCAGCTCAACTTGAATTGTGAATTCTAAATATTCTCAGTGAAGAAATTTGAGTCAACTCATACAAAGTTAGGTCTACAAAAGGTTCATCACACGATCAATAAAATGCTTCAGTAAATGTCTGGAATATGTCTACATGCATAATACTAAAAGGCTATCTTTGATGAGTATGTATTTTCCTTTAATATTTAGTCCAAATCTGCTTGTGAACAGCTTGAGTGAAGATATTCCAAACAAGTCGTTAGCCCACAGGGGCTAGAAGCGGTTATTTTTGACCAGCCAAATTTGGATGTTCTTCATCGAAATCAATTTGACCCATACTTGTAGATATCCCATCTTTTGTATTATTTTCTGTTGTCTTAGCTACACACTGAGAGGGAAGAGCAAAAGGATAGATAAACATGCCAATAAAAGGAGACAAGTAAGCTATTATCCATTCCTTTGACTGTTTACACTGAATAAGCCAGGAATTAGTATTCAAGGCTTGTGACTCTACCTCTTGGCTCTTAGACTTTTAAATGTAGTTGCTAATAATCTCTATGCATTCATGCATGCTGACAGATATGCCACAACACTTTAATCAACATTGGCTACAAGGCTAATAAAGGTTAGTAATAAAATAAAATTCTGTAGGGGCTCCCTCTTTACAGGCAATATCAAGCCCTGTGAACTTTTAATGCCTACTCTGTCTATTTAGGTAGTTATGGCTCAAAGCTGTATTAAAAATAGCAAGGAATGCTTACTTTGAAGTGTTTGAAAATATTGCAAATTACACTGTAGCATTGGCTTATTCCAAACTAATCTTATCCCTTACTGACCTTTGCAGAAACACTTCTCTTTCATTTGGCAGCTTCATTTCCCTTCTTTCCTTCTGTTTTATTCCCCTGTCTTTTTACCTGTAGTTTATTTAGTCATCAGGAATTGGTGTGATGAGACTGCTGCTTTTTAACTATGTAGCTGATAGGTTTGTTGTGTTCACCCAGAAGCAAATACCTATTTCTCATTCCATTTCCATTGCAGCTTCATTTTCATCTCAATATTGTATTCCTCAGGAGCTGCACAATACATTTCTTTTTAAGAAAGCAATGAATGTATTTACTCTTGGCTTTACCTTTCTATAGGGTACTGTGGATTTTCCTGTCCTTTATTTCTCTGTGCTTTTTATAAAAAACTAAATTCATCAGGAAGATAAAAATAAATGCAATAAATCAGGAAATAAACATATACATGTGTTTGCAATAAAGGTCTTTCATTAACACTATTTATTAAAAACAGATAGAATACAATACGATAGCAGTGCTAAACTTAGTAAGTCCAGTGGAAAGCTAAAATCTTCTTATGGTGAAAGATATACCTTGTATTCTTTAAGATCACCAAGCTTCTATCAGGTCTAGTTCTACCCTGTTAGTCGATATAACTTTGCAGACCTCATAGTGGAAATTGCATCTTTTTACAGTCTTGAGGAAAAAAGTGAACCTGCAGTAGTCTTGACATAATGAGTGCATTTAACTATGGAACTGCTATTTCCTTTCAACCCACATAAAATAAAATACCCAGACATTGATCTGTGCCATCCTGTTGTTTCATCTCAGAGTCTCCACTCACAAGACCAGGAGATATTGGATTCTTGTTTCCAGGCTCCCACCCTAATACAGAAGTCGATGGGCCTGCCAGACTCCCATAAATCTGTGGCAGCAGCAGTCTGGCATTGACGTGCCCATTGCAGATGTTGTTATTTAGGAAGTTAGTGAGTTTATAGAGCATCTGCTCCATTCATCTGTAATGACATTATAATTGTAGTCTGAATGTAACTCCTTCCAGTTGTGCCAGAGCCGTTGGAAGGACAGAGTTTTACCCGGTGCTCCTCAAAAGGACCCTTCTGGTCCTGTAGGATACTGTTCTGTTCTGCTCTAGGCACCTCCAGTTTTCACAGGTGAGATTTCCATATTGCCAGAGTCCTGGCTTTATTGACTACCGGAGAGTTTTGGAAGGTCCTCCTTTGCCAGTAGCCTGGACTGTGCTCAGTGATGTTGTTTACGAACCAGAGGCTCATGGATGTTCTCCTCTCAACATCCACAGTTTGACTGGATCGGTCTCCACCTCAATGACAACACTTAAGATGCCTAGGAAGCAGAATGCTCCTGGAGGAGAAATGGAGCTGTAGAACAGGTACCCTCACTTTCAAGCCTCAGTGTCTGGGTAGTCTAGAAAAAGATGAATTGATGTTCTGTTCCTGTTCATCATGTGATGATGAGGGACCCAGAATTATCCCAGGAGCGAAAAACTGAGGAAACCCAAATCTTCTTCCTTTTCAAGGCATCTGTTTGATAGGTCTCAGGTAAGGCTTTGTAACTTGCTGTAAGATGCCTCTCAAACTTTGGTACAGAGAGAACTCTATACCTGCCTGAGAAGTTTGCTAAATCCTCTCCTGTCTTCTCTTTCTGATGAGATCCATCTTCCCTTATAGTGGCACAAAATACATTGCACTGGAGAGCTGCCTCATTGAAGTCTTCTTCAGACTTTTCTTCCAGGTCATGAGTTTTTACTCCTGCTATTTCACCCGAGGCATCCTCAGGATGTCCCAGATACCCTACGGGCAGGCAGAGCCCCAGAGCACCTGTGCTCTGACCATGCTATGGGGCTGCTTGCTGTGCCTTCATAGTCAGAGATCCTTCCTATCTGCCCTGCTAACAACTATCAATTAGTTCTAGGAATGTCAGCAGAGTAAGCTGAAGGACAAGGCATTAAAAAAAAAGGTGAAAGAACCTAAATGAAAATAACAGTAAACAATACAAAGCAAGAGAATGTCTTGTTCTGTTTTTATTTGGAATCCGTATCCCT
>VWPV01031945.1:0-33785 GCA_013389885.1 Geococcyx californianus | reverse complement strand
GTAACTGACAAGTAGGAGTAGGTGTAGGTGGTGGGTCATAGGTTGGACTCAATGATTTCCAACCTTATGATACTGTGATACTGTGAGTTCATCCAGCTCAGTTTTCAATTCCTCCACCACTGTGCTCTCCCATAGGCCAGAGATAATGGGTAATCACATCTAAGCAACAAATCTCAAAATTCTAAACCCAAAACAAGACCAGCAAGCCACAAACCAAATACTTAGGTTGAAATATGTCATCAAGAGGCTTTAAAGAGTAAAGGACTTCTAAGAGAAAAACAAGACCAAATTTGTTGATTACAGCATTTGTTCTGACTTTGTTTGTCCAAGTTAAATACTAATTCTCTTCCTTTCATTTAAGATTGAGAAAAAAATTGGATTAAATTAATTTCTGAGTGGAGGACCGAGAAAGTGACTATTCTACTTACGTCCTGTTTTCAGGGCTAAAAAAAGGATTTAAATGATGCTTAAGTATTTGAGAAAGTCATTAGCAAAGGTATGAGTCTTTTCCAGCAGAATAATGCACGAAAAGAAAGGTTGTTTTCATTTCTGTGCATTGTAAATGTTTAAAGATGTTTCTAGAAGGACTACTTGCAGACACAAGGTTATATCCTTTTTTCCATTCTAAATGCTTGGGTTTTTTCTAATAGCTTTTCTACTTTGTTCGTAAAAGAAAATCACATACCGTCAGTTATCCTTACAGAGAAAGCCTTATGTTTTGTAATAATATGCCCAATTTACTGTACTATTTTTGCAATTCTGCCAGTGTTTAAGACTTCACTATTCATCACAAAGTCAAATTCAATTTTTTAACTGCTTGATTTCTTCACTAGGTCTGCAATTAACATGTCCTTGGTCCTGTTCTTACATGTCTTCCTTTTTATCAACATCTGGCAAGCCTATAGCTTATGTGGTGCTATAGTTCTGCAGGCATTTATAGGGATGTATTTTAAGCATATCTAGGTGACAACTGTAGATAGAGAAACAGATTAATTCTTCTTTACTGCAGCACTTTCCTTTTGTTCTTATTTGACTTTGACACTGTTCCTTTCACTGAGCAATCTGTACCACTTGTTCAGCATCAGCATCCCCAGTTGGAACTCCTGCTTTACCATCTGCTAGTGCAAAACCAATGTGCTGCGCAAGACTTACACTTGCTGCTGAAATGGTCTCAGATTTACAATGCAAATGGGAAACTGGATTATATCAACCCCGTAGCATAATATTTGTTAAGTAACAGAAGTAGTATTTTTCCATTTTTCACCATCAATTTTGTTTTCAGAGTTTGGTCACAGTTAAACCACACCTTCTCTGAGAAGGTCAAGCTGGCTGAGATATGGACTAGCGTATGTGTTCTTTTGTCATGTTTAGGACATCTTAATGTCACATCAGTAGCAGAGCCCCAGTGTGAATTGGATTTCTGATTTGCAATGAGTTGGTCTGGATCTCTCTGCGATTGTTCTGTATTTCCTGCTGACTGTGCACACTCAGGCAGGTCAATAAATTTCTTTGTGCCTCAAGTACCCTCTGGAGTGGGGATTGTGTGGTGTTTCTTAAGTAGCCTTGTCTCTTCTCTAGTTGCATTTCAAGCCCTGCATTTTTCTACGGTCTCCAGGTACTACTAAAATACAACTAAACAACAGCAACAACAACAAAACAGCTACAGTTCTAGGTCTACAATATAACTTTACTAATTTATTAGCTGCTAGGAAACTTATTTGTAGTGAATATATAGCGACTGCTCAGACACTTAACAACAAATACTTTGCATAAAACTAAAATACTTTAATGTCATAGATGATCCTGCTCGTGTGAGATGGTATCCATCAACATCAACAAAAGTTGTTAAAGTCCTTGGCTGTTACATAAAAAAATTGTTAGCAATATTCCTTATTTTCCTCCCTTCGGTGTTCACTGTTTGAAAATTACTTTTGTATAACATAGTTTTATTGCAATAATTTTTACTTTTTCTATCCTGTCACTCCTGCTTTCATTTTTATTTCTCTTTTTTAATGCACAGCAGCGGCCAGCGGAATGATGCAACGTCACCAAATGATTTGTGCTAAGAGCTTGATCCACATTATGGCAACTTCAAGCAGGCTTATTTTAGACTAGTTTTGATGTGGTCCCATGGACTAAATATTCATTAGTGGTTGCATCCAAGAGTCCAGGAGTACAACTGAAAAGAATCACGTTTGTGCTCTCCATGACTGCTCCTATGGTCCATGGTAAATGAAGACTTCAAAAGCTCAGTCATGATCAAAACTAAAGTACAGATGCAATTGCACGAAGTAGCATCCATATGGGCTTGTATTTCTGGTTGCTAGGCAGATTTTTAATACATTTAAGTTTAAGTTTTGTGTGCGTTTACAAAGTCATTGCATGACCTTTGCCTTCTAAAGCAAAAGATCTAAAGCCAGCTGTGCAGGCAGATTGAAGAGCCACGGGCTCTGCAGTGGTAAAAGATGCCCATTAGAAGAGAAGGAGCAGGTCCTTAGACTGTTTTGTCTCTACCGTCACACTTGCTGTAGACACTGGCACAGCGATCTCTAAAGAACTGTCTGACAAGTCCATCCGCTCATTGATCATTTCATGGCAGGGAGGGTGATCAGTCACTCACAGGATGGATTTTGTCAGGCTGATTTTAACAGGGCAGGGTCTCAGAGCCAGTGTACCTTGCAGATAAGCTTAAAAAAGGAGGAAGAAAACACAGCAGTGATCGTGTCAGCCTGTCAGACACCCGGCTCTCACACAAATCAACAAGGTCCGAGATGGTCAAAGCTGAGTGACCCAAAAAACTCTCCCTGAAGTAGTTGTAGATAGCCTGACAGTTATGGACAAGCCCCGCTTTAATGGAACAAAACCACTGCAGAGGGGAGAGGAATGTGAAGAGAAAATCACAGGGTGAAGAATTTATATCTGATTCTGACACTTTCTTTTTCCATGTAATTATTAATAGGTTTTTTAGAAGGGTATTAAAATTTCATTCAGATTAAGGTGAAATATAGGAACAGGAATAAGAGTAACAAATGGAAAGATCCTGTGTTGACAATCAGGTTTAGGCAGCAACCTTAATCAAGGTTAATGTCATTTCAGTGCCTCATCTCAGATTCTCATTTTGTGTCTTAGGCAAGCCTGGCATTTTTGCTTTTTTTTTTTCCAAGTCATCGGTTTTATTCGTGATATGTGCTGCAGACTAATTATTCAAGCTTATCACATGTTTAAATAGCATCTGTGGTGGAACTTCATAAAATATTTATTAATAAATGTAAAGTACCTACGATCTAAAAATATTTTTGCATAATTTTATTTAAAAGCAACAATATTTCATGTGGACCTTCATATCAAGTTTTTAGTAATCTAAGTACCGGAGTTTCTTACTCTTGCTATATTAAAATCTGTGGGATGTAATCCTATTGCTAGGAACCACAACAAATAATTCATATATTTTATCTCGGTAGGATCCTTCAGGGGGACTACAAAAAAGCTGGGAGGGGCTCTTTATCAGGGAGTGATGGGATGCGGCTTTGACCCCCTGATCCAATGAGAGGTGTCCCTGCCCATGGCAGGGAGCTGGAACTGGATGGGCTTTAAGGTCCCTTCCAACTCAAACCATAATTCTATGATTCTGAGATCCTGTTTCAACGTGCGTGTGTACATCACATTGTATTAATCCTAGCTCATTAGATGTGTTTTGTTACAGCATCTTTTCCAATATCAGCCTCCTGTTTCTGCTGCATAACACGTGCTGTTTAGATAATCTATCTGACCGCACCATTGATGTGCTCTGCTGACATCACAGAGCTTTATATCCTCAATAACTTTAGCTGGCCGTGGTACTCCCTCAAATGTAGATGCAACCCATGGTTTGATTCTCTGCGTAAGAGGAGGATGCATATGACAGTTCTCAAGTATTTCGGTTGCTGAAGATCAGAATCTAAATTTGCAGTCTCCTTTTCTGGCAAAAATTCAGATATCCCATTCAAAATGCTGATGTGCCAAACTTTGTCAGATGAGTCATCTTAATTACGCAAGTGACCTTGCTGACTGTGTCACATGGCTGTGTGATTTAAGAAAAGATTAAAAGATTTGGTAATACATTGGGAGAGGGTAATAAAAAAATAGCTGCATTTAGTTGAAAATGCAGGAAACACTGGGACAGTCCAACATTGTAGCTCTTGTATCTAAAACAGACTGTAAGAAATCGGTTCCTTGTTCACCATGGTTTATAGGAGTGAAATAAGTTATGGATTTCATTTCTTCATTTGCTCTTTCACTATGCAGTATGGGTTTTTGAAACAGCACCATCAAGGAGGTGGAGAGACAGTTAGGTCACTTTTAGCTCCATTTTGGAGCAAGACAAAATAAAATTACCAGTTTTGTTTGCTTTCCTATGATAAAAAATTTAATTAAATGGATAACTAATGCATTTTGTGTACAAATATTATTGATGTTACACATACATCTGGCTTTGTTTGGATTGTACAAGTAGGTACCACGTTCTATGTCTGAGCATTGACCAGGCATCACGTGTGGTCGAGAGGGCCAGACCAGCAGTTAGTGCCATCGGATAAGTCATGTTTAAAAAAATTTCAGCTCATGCAAAAGAGGATTTTGAAAGGTGATGATGCTGTAGGAATAAAAAGGCACCTTCCATCTCCTTTCAGTAATTCCTTTTTTGACTCCCTGTTGATATTGATTAACCTCTTTGGGGGCTGCCCGCTTTGTTGGATGGAAGTTACCCCACAAGGCTGAAATGGGACATATTTGTAGGCAAATCTGTTGGGCATGAGATTTTGGGGGGCATTAAGCAAGGTTAGGAGTGATGTGTGAGGCAAAAATATACAGATGGTCATAATCTCCTATATCCATCTGATGTATTCTTTTTTAATCACAGCACATTCTGATTATAGCTTTGACTTTGCTCTGCCTTTGTGACTGTTTTCTGTGGCACATCAAAAACTTTTGTCTGTTCTAAAAAATATTAAGCAATGGTCTAAGCTGCTCATCTGCTAAAAGCTACCCATATTTATCCACCTCTGTTGTTTACTGTCATTAATAGCAATTGCATTTCACAATCTGACCTTGAAATGACAGTTTATGTGCATAAATTCTCCTTCTATCTAACACACATATAAACACGGACTATTCATGAGCACAAACATTAAATCAAAAATCGCTAATTTAATACTGGAAAAATACAAGTGTGAAGAAAGAGTACTTAAACAGATTGGAAATGTTCATGTAAAATATTTTTTTTTCAATTTAGATTTTGAAAAATAATATCTGTATCTTTTCACTTTTTTTCCCCCTGGTAGCATAAAAAAAAAATAGCAAGTGCAGCTGCACAGTCAGAACACAGGCCTTGTGTGATTGTAGTGCTGTTCTATCAAAAGAATAATAGAGTAAACACTAGGAATTCTGTTTTCTAATAAAAACAAATATGCAGTTGGCTCACTGTAAAGAATTATTTGATGTACCTATAGGAGGTATCTGGAGACCATTTGATACAAAACTGTTGTGCCTCCCACTTGGTAGTTAATTTTAGGAATATATTCTATGAAAAACGGTGCTTATTGAGAACCTGTTTTCTGTCTCCCTCCTCCTCTGTGAGCATGAAAAGAGTTACAGTATTGGAGGAACGAGGCTTTGTCCATCCTACAGGCAGCTGTGTTTTTGGGGATGAATGAATGCTGCCCAGGGACGTTATTCATTCACATACCTAGGAATCCTTCAAGATAAAAGGCACTATAAATTAACTTCTGTTAGGATTCTGTACCACATCTAAGCCTGCATTTTCTGAGGAGCATTGATAATGTTTCACATTATAGTAAGCACGTCAGGTCTTCTAGCCTTATACTCAGGCACTGATGTAAAAAAACCCTCTAGCTTGTAAGTACTCAGATCCTCTCTTACCAGCTTTCTCTAGGGGGACATGCATTTTCCTTACCATAATGAGGCCCATAAAGAAGAAATATTACTTGGCCCAGTATAGACAGGGAGTCACATTACAGTAACTTTTTGTCAGAATTAGAGTAGTTAGAGACCTCTATATTACAGCAGCTCTGGTAACTTTGTTACTGTTAAGAGCCAGCTGTCAACATTTCTGTTATAAACCCCATTTTTTCAGGGGTTTATAACTCCTCTGGAAATCCCACTTGGAGTGAAGCTTAGTTTAGAAAGACTAAGTAAGGGAGTGATCTTTTGAAAATAGAATAGAGGGGCAAATAAAAGGAACCTGAAACCCACACTGGTTCTGGTGAACTATTCTTTTCCCTTTTTGTTTTCTTTACTTTAGAATTGTTGCTTTGCTTTTAGCATAAAGGACTTGCAAATAGGGTTTTCAAGAACAGTTCCGTGCTGATACGGCAATGATTGCAGTGGAGCATCTCCTGTACAAGGACAGGCTGAGAGAGTTGGGGTTGTTCAGCCTGGAGAAGGAAAGGCTCCAGGGACACCTCAGAGCAGCCTCCCAGTACTGAAAGGGGCTCCAGGAAAGCTGGGGAGGGGCTCTGGATCAGGGAGGGCAGGGACAGGATAAGGGGAACGGTTTTCAGCTGAAAGAGGGGATGATGATGAGATCTCAGGCAGAAATGTTTTGCTGTGAGGGTGGGGAGGCCCTGGCCCAGGGTGCCCAGAGCAGTGGTGGCTGCCCCATCCCTGGAGGTGTTCCAGGCCAGGTTGGATGGGGCTTGGAGCCCCCTGATCCAGTGGGAGGTGTCCCTGCCCATGGCAGGGGGTTGGGACAGGATGGGCTTTGAGGTCCCTTCCGACCCAAACCCTTCTGTGATTCTATAGTTAGAACTCAGCCTCAGCTCCAATGAGCAGCTTGAACAAGTGCTCTTAACTGGTTACAGAAATGTCTGAGTCCTCTGGAACAGCCTGATAATAGAAAAGAGGAAAATAAAACCAGTACAGGACTAGAATGAGATGATGGAGATGATTCCTTTGTTTTTTGTGACCCATCTCAGCTCCAGCACGTGTCCTCATGCTGAGCTCCACTACACACTGAGTTTCGGGGGAGGGGGGGGGGCATATGCAGCACAGAGCATTTCTGAGACACTCAATCCATCATTGCCAAACAGAAGTGCAACCTCTGTAGGGAACAGTCATTTAATAGACTGTAGAAAATAGTAATGGTGTTCAATAAGTGCCATTTTTAACTCACTCTTCCCCTGGAGTTAGAGGGCAATGAAGATGCTGCTTTTCCAACAGGACATTAAAATAATAGCTACTTGTAGGCACAGAGTTTTCAAAGAATTCTTGTAAGAGCCTGACTGATGGTCAAGTATCACATCGAATGACTAGTACTAAAAATCAGGGAGTGAACAGTGCTAAACTAAAGCTGTGAGTTTTCATTTAAATTTCAAAGCAAATTTATTACTGTTTTTGTGACCTTTTTGAATACATCTCTAGAAGAATTCTCACACTCAAACTTTATTAGAATGCCCCTTAAATGTCAAACTTCAGACTTCAATGTTTTGTAAAAGTTAATTTCTATTTGCAATATATTTTCTGATATAATCTGCAGCTTTGTTAAAAAAAAAATATCAATTAGTGCAAAGCTGTGAATAACATTAGACTTCAAAATGGAATTAAATTTTCTTGCATGATTATTTATTACAAATTATTCACCAGCTCAGTTGCCTGCTTAGCCAGAATTTCACTAGCATTTATTTGAGGTGATTTTTCTCTGTCATGTAAATAGTTTTTATGTTCTACTGTGGAGGAAGCAGCATGGTGGTGGTGAATGAAAGTCCTCAGTTGCTCAAGGACATTGTAAAGTGATTTTACGTACTCAACTAATCATCAGTGTGATTATAGGAGAAACACAGAAGGAAGGAAAGATAGAAAAAAGATGTCTGCATATTGTATTCACATGTAAAATCAAAAGGGTGGGGAAAATATCTCCAATATGCTCAGGTTTCTTGTGCTGTCACACATTCCTGATCCCTTATCTTTACATTTTGGATTTCTGTCTTGTGGGAATCAACACGACTTTATTGCCAGAAGTGCAGGTGGACACTGGGACTACGTGAGATTCACTGAGCAGGTTACTGGTGCCTTTGCAGAACAAACTGGATTTTGTGTTGGTTCTTCTGTCTAATGAAGGATGACACAACTACCCGAAAGGAGGCTGAAGGGAGGTTCATCTCCCAAGTAACAAGTGATAGGACAAGAAATGGCCTCAGGTTGTGTCAGGGGAGGTTGAGATTGGTTATTTCTTCAACTTCTTCATTGAAAGGGTTCTCAGGCACTGGCAGAGGCCGCCCAGAGAGCTGGTTGAGTCACCGTCCCTGAAGGTGTTTAAAAGATGGGTAGATGTGGTGGTCAGAGACACGTGGTTATGGGGTGGGCTTGGCAGTGTTAGGTTAAGAGTTGGACTTGATGATCTTAAAAGGTTTTTTCCAACCTAAACAGTTCTATGATTCTGTGATTATTTAGGAAAGCTGAGGACACGTCAATCAACAGAAGGCCTTTTCCAACCTGAATGATTCTATCATTCTGTCCTGTAATGCCTGCTCCAGAGAACCGTGAGGTGTCGGAGAGGATTGCCACCTGGTGTTTTCTTCCATCTTCTGCAAACACGATGACGTTTCTATAGCCTGGTTTCCCATCAGTCTCTGTGAGATTTGATTCTGGGTCTGTTAATTTCTCTCAGTGTGCAGCCTCCATATGCACCACACGTTCCCCTTGCAGACTGAACTTTCTTCACCATTCCTGTAACTCAGCTCGTACTTTTCCACCCTGTCAAACAGATGCCTTTTTTGCATGTTATATATATTTCAATTTTAGTTAACATTAATGTAAGGTGAAAGAGAGCATGCAGCAACAAGATGAACAATAATTTTAGTTGTGCTGTTCTATGTCTACTACATATTGTTGTTTGCCACTTGTTGATTGCACATTCAGTCAAGAAACAGATGAATCATCATCTCAAATGTTTCCTCTCCTTATTTTTTATGATTCTCTGTTCTTTGTAAGACAATAAGTAGGAATACACAATTGCCCACTTTCTTTGCTGTACATTCACATAGTTACTCACAGAATACCTGGCAGAACAAATACCATTACTGCATATTTTTACATTTGTACATGTGTGTGGGCATTGTAGGTAGAGAGAAATGAAAGGGCAGAGGGGCGTGTTACTTTTTTTATTTACACCCATCTTGACTTTGACACAAAGAATTAAGAAGAGCACACAAGGGCAGATTATTTTCTCTGAGAATTCGGGAGCTAAGGATATTTTATGATTGTCAAAATCACATCTTGTTGCTTCCTTGCTGTTATGACAATACAAGATAATTGTTGCTTCTCATTCAAGGGCCAGAATGTATTTATAGTCTCTTCCCTCGATTTCCTCCATTCACTAAAAATCTTCTTTTCTGAAACAGCCACTTAGGAATACAGATTACTGCTGATAGCTCACCAATTGAGCCAGAACAAAAGTTTCAATTGCCATTAGCACAGTAATTTCAGACTCTGTTTTGGTAAGGATTTTGTATTGCTCGAGTTCTGAAAAATAAAAACCATACTGTATTGGTGGAAAAACTCCTTTTGATAAAACTCTTTTCACAAAAGGGAGGAATTTTTGAGGACACTTTTAATAAAATCAGAATCAACAATAAATTTTTTTATGACTTTTTGCTTTGAATGATATATCGGACCACATAAAGCAATAGTGATTCTGACATGAGTAATACTCAATTGCTTTAGGAAGGAGAATTTACATTGTTCTGGGAAATGTGCATAAACCCAAGTGGTAGAAGCTACAGAATAATTAAAAAAAACAGGTTGTTCTAGCATGTCAGATAATTCATATGATTGAAATGCCTGCTTTCAAAGATAATTGCAACTATAAAGGAAAAAATAAATAACCTTTTCTGATTTATAATAGAAATATATTCCTGGCTGAGCGCTATGAGCAGATTTATATCTCTGAGAATATGTTTTGATACTTAGTCTGCAATTCTGGGTTGAAACTGCATGTTTTTATGTTGGGAGACTGAGAAACTGCCAGAACAAAAGGATTAAAATCAGTTTTATTTTCCTATTTCTGCAACTCCTGAATAGGGTAATGTTATCAGCAGAGATAATAACACCTTTAAATGACTTGGAATTTATTTGGTTCACAAAATCGTATGGAAAGATTGACAGCATCTTGAACAGCAGCAGGCAGTGAGGACAGGGCTTGAGTATTGACAGAAGTGATTTTCCAAGTAATGAAGAAGGTTACGTGATTAAGTTTCCTGAAGCATACATTGCACGCCGTGTGCACCTACTGTATATTGTTACCCTTCTGAGTTACAGAAGAGCTTCACTTTTTTTCAGAAGCAGGATCAATAGGATTAGGGGATTTGTGCTCAAAGCTTGCCTGTGGCTTCTTGTTAAGCATGTCGTGTGTTTTATAGCTGCCTTCGCCTGCCTTTCTGCACCGTTCCGTGGTATTAATCAGCTAAATAATATTCCTACTTTTTGATCTTTTGGCTATTTTTTTTCTATTAGTACTCTAAAAAATAAGGTATTTAGAAAGGCATCAGAAGTCAGACCGGAAAATTCATGTTTAGAATTTTAACTAAGTCTGCTCCTCGGAAATTTTGAGTACTCTTCCACTTTCATAGCAACTGGTGATGCTCACCGGTTTATTTTCTCTTATTAGAAAAGTTGTTTGACTGTAGCTGTTCTGCAGAAGACCTATTGCCTTTGTGTGTCAAATAGTATGCACCGAGAAGCCTGCGCGGCCAGATGGATAATGTGGTTTGGCAGACACATCAAGTCAGATATGCAGAGGACAGCTTAACCGGCTCCTTGCAGGTCAGCTAACAGCCCATCAGAACTCGTTGGGTAAGCTGATGGTTGTGCAAGCCAGATGTATTTTGCAAGACATGATTTGCATGAAACGGTAAAGTCTGGTAGCGTGCTGCAGTTTAATGGGCTTCCATTGAAGTGTGGAGTTTAGGCATTTTATCTGCAGTCATTATTGCCGCTGGTCTAATGGATTGGTATAAAGCCACAATAAAAAGAAGTGATTACTGAAGAAGCTGAGGAATCAAATCCTTTGCAGAGCTATACACATAGCACATAAAATGCCAGCTTTGAATGAACACGCATAACATTTCATTGCCCCAGTTCAACAGCAAACAAAGAATACTTCTGTTTATCTTACCTACTTTAATCCAATTTATAACTTCAATTCTATAGCTGCTGCTTTTTCTGCAGGCAGAGGCTGCTGAGCTGGGTACCTGGGATGAGTTACTACACATACAAGGGCTTGTGTTAGGGGAGTGAGGCTCAGTTGAGCCTGGAGGAATACACATTCATTGCCCCCATCTCTATAGATGGCAAAAGAGGTTCAAAAAAAAAAAAAAAAAGAGGAATTGTGTTCTTTGTGTGGTGTATTTTAAAAAAAGAGTTCCTGTTAAGCAGTTTAGAAAAAATAGATGCAGCATACCTGTAGCTTTGCAATTGAGCAGTTCATTAGAGAGCTAATTAGATGAAGTGCTTGATCAGTGATGGGTAAAATATGTCAGAACTTATCTGAGCACTGGTTTAAGAATAGGCTTATCCTTTTTCTAGGATGGAACAGAAATAGACTCCAAAAGCAGAAAGAGCTGTTTCTCAGGAGAATTTGGCTTAAGAAATTCAATATTAAAGAAGTCATTTACCTCAGGTTTATTGTTTTGGAGCTGAATTAGTGGGTATGAATTAAGCATTGTCATATTAACGAGGGAGAGGAAAAAGCATAATTGTATGTAAAGGAGTCCAGGAGGACAAGGACTGCATAGGACAGTCATATTGAAACTCAATATGTGTGGCTTGGAATATTTGGTACTTGAAAACAGACAGGTAATAGTGGCTGAAATTACAATAGAAAAGGAGATTGGTGCTAGCTCAGTGAAAATAAATGTGCTGGAAACACTGGACACGAGAAAAGTCACGGTTATATATACATTTTCAGATGTTTTATAAAGGACAAAAGGACATAGGAATCATTGAGAAGAGTGAGGGACCTGTCTACTAAAGGATAAAACTTCCTCTGATGTTCATAGCCTGGCAAACTGGAATGACTGTTTCAATGATGCTATTCAACTGCAAAAGTGGTCAGCTAAAGAGAGCACGAAACATTGTCCCTAAAGTAGTCATACTGAGCTTTAATGAGAATCTTTGAGGTGCTGTGCAGTTATAGTTAAGGAGAAATTGGAAATACAATAGTGTTTTGGAAGAAATAAAAGAATTACATTCACAATTGAGTACAGACATTCATCCAGGGAATTACACGGAGTAGAGAGCAGATAGTGATTTTCTGATTTATCCTGTGTTAAATTCCTGATACCCAAACCAAAAGATGGCTTCGGTTGTGCCACTACTACATCAGCAGCAGAGATGGTCAAACGAAAGCTTAGCACCATAAGAGAAGTAATATTGACTAGAAAGTCCAAACAGGCAAGAGTAGTGGTAATAATTTAGGTTTGACATTAGGAAGAAGTTCTTTCCTGAGAGGGTGATTGGCTGTTGGAATGCACTGCCCGGGGAGGTGGTGGAGTCACCATCCCTGGAGGTGTTTAGAGGGAGATTGGATGAGGTTCTTAGTGCCAGGATTTAGACGACGAGTAGGTGCAGGTGTTGGGCCATAGGTTGGGCTCGATGATTTCAAAGGTCTTTTCCAACCTTATGATACTGTGAGACTGTGATAATCAGATTTTTTAAAAGTGATTGTCCTTTTTGACTGAGGAGAATTATAATTGTACTAAGAGAAATCACAAGTTTCCTGCTCTGTAGCAGATGTCTCTGTGGTTCAGTGCATTGATTTTCTTCAGTTCCAGTTCCCATCTTTTCATTTTTTTTCCAGGTGGCACATTCATCAGGACGCAACATTGTAAATTCGGCTTAAAATTTGCTGTAACAAGGGACCTTTGTGCAATTATCAAGTAATACTGGCATTACAATTGTATTTGGAATTGAGTTCCTTTCTGGGTAGTTATTGGGTAAATTATGACGTGTATATATATATTTCTTCTCACTTAAGATGCTTCAAACAATGAGGAACAACTGTAACAAAGTCACGTTGCTTTCATTGCTGTTAGTGTGAATGGGAAGTAGATGTAATTTCTAATAGTAGCATCTCAGAACAAGTTGGAGGCTTTTCATTATCCTAAAGAAAATGCATACTATAAGGAAAATACAGTGTCAGAATTCCCCTGACACTGTAAGCTACATCTCCGAGCCCAACCACTTTGCCATTTCAAGACTCAATAAAAGTTTGTATTGTTAGCGAAATTCATGTTGCAATGTTCCTGGGTCCAGATAAGAGTACAAGGAGCTATAAATTTTCTCTTTAGAACTTGTGAAGAAAAGTAAGGAGAACATTCCTTATACATATAAAAGGACCAGATAAGAAAGTTTGAGTTTGGATACAAAAAGTCATACATGTAGGTAAGAAAACATATGGAGGGTTGTTGTTCCATTACGGATCTTCTGGATAGTTTTAGCAAAAAAGAAATCACTGCAAAACATTTTATAAATTCTTTCTTTTGAAAAGCATCGAGTGGGAAATCCCTAGCTGCAATTTAGTAAAGCGCTTAAGAAACCATTTTATATATCTGGCTAAAATATTCACAAGCCTGATCTATCTAAATCAGGCTAAAAATACAAAAGACTAATCAGCAAGATCAGTAAGTTACAAATTATGAGCAGCTCAAATAGATGCAGAACTTGATTGGATCTCGGTGACAGAGGGCAAATATGAATGACAAGCCTTTGGGAATTAGAGCTATAAATGTAGGTGTACAAAAGATCAGGTTCCTAACCTGTTTTCAAATGTATTGGCTGATTTATTTTGTAAGTAATTTGGAAGAAGAAATGCATAGTAAGGCAAAGAAATATGCTGAGGAAACAAATCCAAGGCAGGATGGTCAATACAGAGGGCAGGACACTAACAGCAACCATACTGGAAAGGAGGTTATGTCACAGGCGTGCTGGTTATTAATGGATTCATGTTGAAAGATCTGATGTTTCAGTTGAGAGAAACCTGGAAAAATTCAGGTGACAGTGCAAAAAGTAACTTAAATATGAAAGTCTGCAAAAATCCTCTGGAAATGCAAAAATAACAAAGCCTCTTATGAATTTAGTGGGCATTTTTTGTTCTCTGCCATAATGGCTGATTTAGCTCCATAACCAGAAAATAACTTTCAGTTTTGGGCTATTATATCCATCCAAGGTGGGGAAAGGTTTGAAAGGTGTGGTTCAAAACCAATGATCCTGTATTCTTCACATTTTAATACCTATTCTCCGAGTTATGTTTGCGGCTCTACATTATAAGTAACAAAACAGAACCTGAGGAAAGAAATATAGATCTCAACCAAGTATGGATTTTTTTGCCTTTTGTTAATCTTTAATTAGTTTATTAACAATTTGTTACAGAAATAAACATCCTTATGCTTCCTTGAGAACTACTATTTATGATATTGTGGAAACAGAGCTAAAAGTAACAAATAGGTAAAAAAATAGACTGAAGTAAAAAAATGGAATATTATTCTCAAAAGGAATGCAAAATGTAGTAGCATAAGTCTTCTTTATTCTAATGATTTTGAGTCATTAATCGTTATACGCGCATAACAAACGAGAGGTTCATGTACCTATTTAAAGACAATGATTTATTGAAATATTCAGTGCCATTTTCTTAGTAAATTCAAACACAGAGAGTACAACAGAAGGTTGCTATTGACTCGTTACTCATTGTTTACCTGGATAGACCTTTTTCTGGTGCAGCTTAGTCTTTTTGTATCTTATTGGGAGTTCTTCTAACCATAACGTGATGACAGACACACGAGGGACCAAAATGAAATGTAGTTTGTGACAGGTCTGTCCCTTGTGCTGTAGAACAGCAGCACAGCACCGAATAACTGGGGTTTTCCACCGTTAGACAAATTCTCAGAAAACTTTCATAGATGGGCAGAGCAATAATAAAAACCCCACAACCCTCTGGCTGATTTTCTTAAAGTAAAAATATTCTGGGTTTCTAGAACTTGTATGTTTAAGATGTGAGCAGGAACATCCTCACAATTCCTATTTTGGTACTTTCTCTTTCTAAAATATAGACATTGTGATATTTGTTTTCTGTAGCTGTCGCCTTTTTCCCCACTAATTCTACTAGTCTTGAAATTCTTTCTGCTACGTCCACGTAACCCCCTGTAAACTGTTAGATGGAAGGTGGGTTTGCCTTACAAAATAAAATTGGGGTTTTTTTTTAATTGAATATTGTCTCTTTATCTGTTTCGCTTACCTACCCTAATGACTTTAGGATGTTCTAAAGTTCGAGGCACCGTTAAATATCGCAAAAGCCAATTCGTGTTCCTGAGGCCATCCTGAAAGAACACAAGGAATGCAAAATGACTTCTTTAAACGTGAATTCAAGTTCTGCAGAACTCACTTTTGAAATTCTACGTATTCTTTAGCCCGTCATTAGCAAAGAGGTAGTTAACGTATCAGCTGGATAAGCTTTTGCCTATAGCCTTTTTACTGCTTTAAATGTTTGTGTTACTAAAAGCTCAGTACATAATTAAACAAACATGTTTAAGCTGTGTATCAGCACACAAGGAAATCGAGAGCATTTCAGCCACTTCCACATAACTGGTTTTAAGAGAAGGACTTGTCCACTCTGTCCTCAGTCCTTTACTGAAGCTCCTTAACTAAATCTCATCATTAAATCTTTCAGGCAGTCCTGTTTTCTGTCATCCTAACCCCATTTCCTATCCATAGCCAACACTTATTTCACTATTCCTGGACAGACCTTAAACACTGAGAATGGAGTAGTGAAGGTTTTGCTCATGATTTCAGTGGAGGTTGTGCTCAACATCTAATAGATAAAAAGTAATCTTTAATTACCAAGAAAGAGTTGTTGGTAGCTTTTTTTACAAATCATAATTCTGTGCTTTTAAAGGACTTACTGTTCTAGGAAAGGATGCAAGTGTTAGAATTTTTAAAATCATAATTACATCAGCGGTCCTGAAAGCACCTTCTGTTTGATAACAATTTCATATTGGATTTGAAGTGCTTTCCATGAAGATGAACGCTACTTAACATATGCAAACAAACAAGAGATATCTCCTACCTTTTCATGTTACGTTGTAATTCTTTTGGAGCAACAACAAACAACAGGATTTTTTCCTCAAACACACAAAAAAAGTCATTCCATTAATCACGATGCAACAATTCCTACAAGGTAGCGTGACATCTGCCAGTAAGATGGGAACCACAGCGTGCAGCTGTGCAGAAACCCAGCAAGCCTTTAGAAATTAAATCCTTTGTTACACTTCTGACAATTGCAGAACGTATTTTTTATAGAAAAAGACACACACACGCAAATTATTTTCAGAAAGAAGCATTTCTGTCCTCAAATACACCTGGATTTCAGAGTAACAATAAAAGTGCAGATATAACTCACCATGCTAACCTTTTGCTGCCACTATTGGAGGGTTGGCTAATGACTCATTAAATAATGTGAGATAATTATTTTTTATTAGAGGCAGGGGATTTTCATACAAAGCAAGAATAGCGATGCAGCTGAGTGGGTGGACTCAGTGTACCCAAGTGCAGAAGTTCCCATATATACAATGATTTTTAAATATGTATGTAAGGAAAAGTGTACACACAAACGCCATCAGCCTTTTGTTTTCCAGCCGCCTTCTTTCACTACAGATTGGAGAAAAATATCATTTTCTATTTCATCGCAAATTAGAGATGGTAGTTTTCTGCCAGCAGTTGTTTCTTGTGGGATGCTATGAATACAAAATTCACAGACCTCCCCTAGTATTGGCCTTCCAACGTTCCAGCATCTCCAGAGAAGTGAGATGTCATCGTGTTTGTATTTCCACTGTGCTTTGAACTATTACTGGCAAGGTTCTGACCCCATATCCCTCTTTACCTCCTACATACGGTTGTGAATTTACAAATACCTAATATCCGGCTCAGGAGGAGTCAGAGGGAAGAAAACAGCCCACAGTACTGCTTTATTTTACATATATAGCTCCATACACACACGCCTTAAACAGGTGTGGAACAAAAATCACAGGGTTCATGGCTTCACTGACCCACAGGCACAAACATCGTCAGATTTAAGGGGCTACAGAAAGGTAAGTGCCCCAACCTGTACTTTATTTTTACTCATATGCTTTGCCTCATTAATAAATGGCATAACAAACTATAACATCAAAGGTGAAACGGCAGAAAGAACCTTTTGCTCTGACATCAGAGAACTATTCATTTTGTTCAAATGAGTAACAAAAAGTAATGCAAATTTAATCTCCTTCCAGTTCTCAGAGACAGCTCTGGAAGAACTATACGAAATGCCTTTGAGCCTGCCCACATTTTTCAAGCTTTGCTGGCCGTGGTCAAATACATTGAATGAAGAACTTTAGTCCGAAACAGATTATTAATGTTACCTCCTTGCTTGAAATGTTTGCTGCTAGCATCATCCCCAAGTGCCTGGTGTACCCAACTATTTTTATATTCTTACCAGAAAAAGTGTGATTATCATAGTTATTATGACATTAAAACTTTAAAATGAATATATGATTTCAACTTGTAAAATCATCTAAAAGGATATTTTCTTTGAGTCACAGCAGATTCAAAACTTACTGCATAAACAGTCTGAGATGGACCTTTATGTTCCAGGGCTTTTTTTCCATTGGTACTTTAATATTAAATTAAACAATGCTCTTTGGGATATGTCCACCTCATTTCCACCCACACATCCAGCAGAAACTCAAACCAGCAAACAAATCAGATTTGCATTTTAAAAAAAATACTTTAAAAGCCCTACTGGAATCCAGCACAGCTATAGAATAATTTATGGAGAAGGAAGAAGATACCATGCTCTTCAAATGTGTTTGAGTAGCTAATTATTAGTTAGCTGTAAAATTGGAAAACACTTTTTATTTGAAATTATTTAACTTTGTGAAGTTATGTATTTAAATAACATCAAAAGTAGCACTTGTCCATTTTTTTCCTTGTCAGTATTTAATATCTGAATATTTCTGTACTGATCAAAGCTACAGACAGCACTTCTGTAGGGAATTGGTGCAGTTTCACTAAGAGCATCAGACATTTATCTATACTATATGTTAGACAAATACTGCTGTATTTCTATTTCTTCCCCAAGGGTAGCCATTTTAAAGATTTATTCTCCACCACCCACTCACTTTCTTGTATTCGTACTCAAAAACACTCTAAACTTCTTCCTACTCTGTTCAACCTAATCAGTATCAAACCCGCACACCATGAGCTCTCAAAAAGCTGTATAAGATACATAGAATATCTATTCTATCTTACTTAAGAGAATAACAAACTTTAAGTATCCAAGCATTAATATTAAGCCTTAATTATTTAAAGGGAAAAGTTAGGAAAAGTACTTTTTTACTTTCATCTGAATACTCTCCCTGGAAGAAAAAAAAAAAACCAAAACAGATTCTGAAAGTTTTATAAAAAAATAAGGAACAGCTTTTCAAGGAACTGGAATGCTTAGTTTTTGGACATAATTTCTACACTGTAATTACTACTGCAAATGTTAATTAGTCACATTATTAGAACTATTGCTTGATTTCTTCTTAAAGTTATGGTGAGCAAGACATAAAAGCTGTGGGTCGAGCTAAACACAGGGAGATCACTTAGAGTTACCTTCATGGGCAAAATAGACTCAAGGATAATCCATTTTATTTAGGACTAATTAAACTACATTTGATGAGAAACAAAGGCAAGTCCAAAACCAGCTCCCCCCTCCCATCATCCTTCTTTCAGGCTCAGTTTCAGTCACAGAATGCCAAGTTGGAAGGGACTTCAGGGATCCTCTTGTCCAACCTTTCAGGTGATACGTAGTTTAAATGAGATGGCCCAGAATCCTGCCAAGCTGAGCCCTGAAAGTGTGATAGAATCACCCAGCTGGAAAACACCTCCGAGATCATCGAGTCCAGCCGGACCTGTCCCCTCACTAAACCATGTCCCTAGGGAGCTCATCCACCCATCTTTCAAACCCCTCCAGGGATGGCGACTCCCTGGGTAGCGGTGCCAGTGCCTGACCACCCTTTCAGTGAAGAAATGTGGCTCCATGGAGATGGGCTGCTCTTGTGCCGCCGGGATTTCCTTCTCGAGGAGCATCCAGCCCTCTTGTGCTCCTTTGTCCTTTAGAACTGCCTCCCAGTGGCCTTTATCCAGCAGCCTTCTAACCAGTTCGAAGTCTGCCTTCCAGAAGTCCAAGGGGGCAGTTGTGCTGACCCCTCTCTTACTCCTCCAAGAACTGGGAATTCTATCATCTCACGATCACTGTGCCCCAGGCGTCCTCCAGCAGTCACCTCTCCCACAAGGCCTTCCCTGTTCACAAACAGCAGGCCCAGCGGGGCCCCTTCTCCAGTCGGTTCCCTCACCAGTTGTGTTGGACAGTTAGTGACTTAGTTGGACCTAGTGAGCCTCCCAGACCGTGTCCTTTCTGCCGTACTACACTTCCAGCAGACATCCAGCAGGTTGAACTCCCTCACAAGAATGACAGCCTGTGATCAGGAGACTTCTCCCAGTTGGCTGCAGAAGAGCTCATCAGTTTCTTCATCCTGGCTGATAACAGACTCCCACCACTGTATCTGGATTACTGCACCTTCCACTGATTTTAACCCTTAAGTACTCAACCCTGTCCATACTGTTACTGAGTTCCACACAATCAAAACAGTCTCTAACATAAAGAGCAACCCCACCACCTCTCTTTCCCAGCCTAACCCACCTGAAGAGTTTGTAGGGACCCATGACAGTGCTCCAGCTGTGTGACTCATCCCACCATGTTTCTGTGATGACAATTATGTTGCAGTTTTCTTGCCTTGCTACAGCTCCCCCTGTTTGTTGCCCATGCTGCGTGCATTAGCATAAATGCGCTTCAGCTGGGTTGTTTCCACCCTGAGCGGAACAGCCAGAAGTCCTAAGTGTCTTCTAGCTGTAGTTTGTAACCCACAAACAAACTCTGAGTTCTGGCAGCCACTGCAGTGCTCTCCCCCACTTCCACCGGGGTGGCAGAGCAGAGCCCCTCACTACTGCCCTGTCCCTCTGAATCTGAAGTGCCGTTCCCATGCTTTGTTCTACCACGCCCGTGTTGTTCCCCTCCCCCTTCCAATCCAGTTTAAAGCTTTCTTGATTACCAACTTCCTGGAAAGTTTCTTTCTGCCCTTTGGGGACAAGGGTACCCCATCATTTGCCAGCAGGCCTGGCATGAAGCCAACCCATTGTTGAAGAACCCAGAGTTTTGTTCTTGGCACCAGGGTCAGAGCCAGACATTTAATTCCTGGCTCTCCCTACTCTTTCCCTCACCATTCCCTATAAAAGAAGAGATAACCAACTGCGTACCTGAATCCTTTACCATTCATCATAGGCACCTGAAGTCCTTTTTAGTCATCTAAGGTTTTCTAGTTGATTTTTCATTATTGTCAACTTGGAAGGTCAGTAGAGGATAGTAATCCATGGGCTTAACTATATTTGGGAGTTTCCTTACCACATCACTGACTGAGGCCCCAGGTAGGCAGCAGACTTCCCTGCGTAATGGGTCTGGTCTGCATACTGGTCCTTCAGTTCTTTTCAGGAGGGAGTCCCCAATAACTACTACCCTCCTCTTCTTCACAGAACCTGTTTTAACTGATGGCTTTGGATTTCTTAACCTGGAGAAGCTTTCCAGACTGTGAGAATTGTCAACACCGGGGTTCGGCTCCTCTTGCACACCTATATATCCATTCTGCAAGGGAACTCACAGGGCCAAGTTAGAAACGAGGAAGCCTCGCCGGCTGTGATGAGCAGGAACCCACTGTCATTTTCCATCTCCTAAATCACTCTCCTCAGTTGCTTGGATAGAGGATGGGGAGTCCTGTGATGCACAAGGCACACCTGTGTGTTGGGACTGAGCCAGGGAGCACAGTGTGTTACTCACACTCCCTTGATGGTCCTTAGCCTTGTCACATCCCCCCCCAAGTTCAGTTACCAAGAGGAGGAGGTCCTCTACCTGAGCACAGCCCCCGCAGGTGAATACACTGCTGGCATCCAATGCCGGTGCAGGAGGGGGGCACAGCTTGGTACCTGGGTGACAGTGTGCACCTATTGGGGCTCAGTTTGTGAGGCTGTTGCAGTTGTGGCCAGTGTAGAGCTGGGCAACGTTTTATTTTTCTGGCAGGTGGCCACCATGATTCTCTGGTATTTCTGGGTGTGGTCCAGCGCCCTCCTTGCTCACCCTACCTTTGCAAACTGCAGAGCCGTGCTCTTCCGATGAGCCACACACCTGTTTGCTGCAATTCTGTTGTCCTTCAATCCCATCTCCCCAGTCCCACCCAGTGCCATAAGGGGATGGGAAACAGGGGCTGCAGTCACTCCAGAACAGCTCCTCTCAGCCAGTCCTTCCTCCTCACACTTCTCTGCTCCTCAAGCATAGGTTCTTCAGTGCACTGTGGTCCTTCAGGATAAACCTGCTTCAGCAGGGACTCTCTGGGGGCTGTAGTTACCTCAGGAAGCATCCTCTTGCTCTGGCATAAGGCCCTTCCTGGGCACAAGGTGGGTATCTGCCCCAGCAAACCTTTCCATAGGCCCCAGGGAAACCTTGCACCACAGCTGTCCTCTCCACAGACCAATCTCCCCTTCTGCACCAGGAACACTTCCTCTCTCATCTTCTTCCCTTTCCTTGCTGCTCACAAGGCTGTTTCCTCACTATTTCACCCTTTCTTAAACACACCTTCCCAGAGGCACCGCTGGCTCTGCTAATTGGCTCAGCTGTGACAGGTTCATTACGGAATCAGCTGCGTGTGGCCCAGGGCAGCCCTAAGCCCTCCTCACGGAGGCTGCCCTGCAGTTCCCACCACCACAGCCTCGCCTGGTAAACCCGCTGCATGTGTGTATTAATTGGGTTTATGTTTCAGCTGAAGCCAGGCTCGCAGCTGGTGTAGATTAATGTGGCTACACTCAAATCTCTAAAGCTGTGCTAGAAGGGATTTACGGAGGCTTTGCTGTTGTAACAGGTGAAAGCAACAGCGGGGTGGTGGCTGTCGGTCCTAGGCAGGGTGTGGGAGGATGCTGGATGGCCTCGCTACCGCCTTCGGAGTGCAGATGCATTCAAAGTAATCTTTGTTTTCTTTTAAACCATTGATACGCTTGAGGTGTTTTCTTAAAGAGCATAGGATGATGTTATTTCTCCTGGAAGCTTTATGGGTTTTGAATTTAGTTTGGGAAGCTGGAAGTTCCTCTGGTATGTCGAGTCCTGTCGTCCAGAGCTTAGAGGTTTTTGGAGTTATAACCTGTGGGTTAAAAAGGAAAAATAATCATCTTTCAGAGTGATGTCATTGTGGTGATTTCAGTCTGTGGTGGTGCTGGTCTTTGCTAGAATAAAACTCTTTAATTGGGAGAGGTAGGGTTAGTTTTATAACTGATACTTCGTGATTTTATGAAGTCACCTGTTTATAAGATAAAAAATGCTCAAAAGCAACTTTTTATCATGATGTTTTACTAAACGATATTCCCTCCGTAGTATTTTTCTGAGTGCTGATTTCACTTTGATATCCAAGGGAAAGGCTAATATCTAGGTTTCCATAGTGAGTGGATTAAGACGTGGGAAAACTTTGTTATGCAATTTCTCACTAAAGGAGTAGCAGGTAACTGAAGTGTAGGCTTGTCTGCTCTCAGAACAGAAAATAAATTGTTGGGACCACAATTATCTTTATTTGATTCAATTGTCTGGTTTTACTTTTGTGAAATACACTTTTCTGCAAAACATTTGCTTTGCAGTTCCCCCCACCCCTTACAAAATTTGCTCTCAGTGCCCTTAATTGCCTGGTGACGTTACTGTTGGGGTCTTTCACGCTCTCTTATAGACAGCATGGCTCATAAAGCTTAATGAGAGTAAGTTCATTAAATTAATCCTAGTAATTAACAAACTTGCCACTTACTTCTCAGTTGTCTAATTTGTGACAGTCCTGGCAGTTGGCTTCTGCTGGAAGCAAGACTTGCATCCAAAAAGCCTGTTAAAGTGAAAAGTAAATTAATCTTCATTAGAACTGGATTATTATATTTAAAATCTGTTGCTCATATCTATTGACTTAAAAACAAGTTTTTACCTTGAAAAATAAAAAATTACAAATAAGCAGAGAGCTCACTAAAGTAGTGGACTTTTTTGCTACACCTATGTCTAAAATATGTTTTGGATACAATACGTTTCCGTAAGGCGAATCCTTCAGGTTGATCAGAATACCACTCCTGACTCTACAGGAAAATTAAGCAGAGAAGGTGGCTAAATAGCTGTACTTTAAAAATCCAAGCCCTAATGCTCAGTGCCTCCTGATAACATCTTGATCTTAATTTAACATTTCAGTATTAAATAAGAATGGCAGTAAGAATAAGATGAATCTTTCTATGAAAGTCATGTAAAGAGGTGATGGATCTGTTACACCAACATCTTGATTTTAATAACAGACACTAATTAGGAAGACTTTGAATCTGCCTCTGTTTTTATTTTTATTCAATTGACTTTAACAAAGTTACTTGATTTGTTTATATTCCTCTATCTGAAACTAGAGCTGGGACTGTTGAGATTTTATTGTTGCATTATTATTATTGTCACAAGGCTTTATTCCTGACAGAAGTGTTATTCTTTGTTGGAATTAAGTATGTACTGATAGAGTAAAAATCATAAAAGCCCTTTTTTTTCCCTTTTGCTAAAAGTAAAAACCTGTTGTGCTATTTTTAAATATAGAATTTAGATTTCTGAAAGAGGTAACATTTTGTGATGACCGACTGTTCTAAGTTTCCATAGTCCTTATTTGATGCGGTAAATAGGAGGCGAGTGTGTGCCAAGGGGAAAGTATTTGCTTGTGTGCATGTCAAGAAAACCAAACCTTCCCACAACTTCAGGCTGGGTTTAGTGCTTAACTGTGGAGGCTGTACTTCAGAAAAGTGTTTGCCTTGAAGGCACCAGTCCCCTGTAGATATCTGAGCTCAGCTTGGAGGAAAGGGGAATCGCATTAGTTTTGGACAGTTGCTGTGTGAAGTGGAGGCAGCAATGCTACATTAGGAGTCTTGTGTCCTTCTCTGTGTGAAGGGGGACCTGGGTTCTTCTAAAAAGCAACCCCTAAAATGCATTGTATTAACCTCAGCTCTATCACTTCTGGAGTCTAGACTAGACTTGTACCAGATCTGCAGCCTTCTCCTAAAAGTCAACGCCTGAAAAACATCTGAATGAACTGAATGTCACTATTTTCTTTCTTAAATTAGTGATCTCGTTTTCTATGCAACGCCATTTTCTCAGTAACATCGTACTGGTTAGGCTGCTTGCTGCTAAAGCAACATTCTTGCTGTTAAATTTGTTCCTCATTCTGAAGCTACCCAAATGTGTGTTGTGTAAGCTACAGACCCCACGTACAATCACTGTTTCTGAAAACATGAGGCTATGCAGTAATTAGAAATTCATGGCAGAAGAAAGCAATGGGGAGTAGGAGCTCGTTAGCCATGACTGCACTGTTGAAGGAGTTAATGATGCAGAGGTATAGGATGGCCTTTCCAGGGCATCAGGCGGGATGAGCAGTTGTGATAGCTGCAGTCTGCACGGACTCATGGGACTTACTACAAAGTTAAATTATTATTTATATATTTTATTAAATAGAACTCAGTTTAAAGCAACTTTGCAAAAAGTTTTTACAAAGCTGTCTGACAAAAGCCCGGTTCTAAAAGGAGAAAATTGTTTTAATTGCAGTACTAGCAAGAATAAGATGATCAGTCTCTTTGTAGAATGGTAGAGAAGTCATGATGGTATCTATCTCTGCCTCATGTGAATTTATTTTCTGTTTTGCTGATGGGTGACTGATTAACTATTTTGACTGTCCTGCCAGTCTTATAATTAGTTATTTGTACACAGATTTGTCCATAGAGTAGATTCATGGTGCTTTTAGGCCTGTGGTCTAAGCAAAATCTTCAGAAGTGATTATATCTGCCTGGATTTCCGGCAGCTTTATGAGTTCATGTGTGCATGTGAAGGAAAATGTGGTTTTCTTTTCTATCTTGATTTAATTCAGCTTTCCCAAGGGGATTCTGCTAACAATGATTTAAATCAATCTAGGCTGCTTGGTTCTAGGGCAGTGCGGCGTTAACAGATACATGGTTGAGGGAGGCCTTCCTGTTGAGAGATGAGGTTCAAGCTGGGACCCCCTTTGATTTCTAAGCTCCTCCCCAGAGCAGACCCTGCTTGTGGCTGGATCCGACCTTAACCCCAGACTTGGTCAACAGTTCATGATGAAAGGTCTACGTGATGTTCCCTTCTCCCTCTTTAGGAGAGTACGAGGTGAAAATACATGAGTCAATCCCCAGTGAGAGTCCCTTCATGGATTGCCACCCACAGGTCTGGTGTCAGAACCCCCTACGGGCTTTTCACCAACATGTCACCTGTGGCGAGTGCCAAATGGGCTGTCACTGTTTGAGGATGCCTGCTGGAGCCCTCCCAAGGACTCTCACTGAGACAACTTCACAATACCGAAACAACAGGTAATTTATTTAATTCATCAGATAAAAACAGGTCTGGAATTGCCTTTGACAAATTCATGTGCTCTGTTAGCGCTAGGTGATTGCAACCAGTTCATAACAAATATATATATATAATATAAAAGAAGTAACAATTGGAACTCAAGTTAGTAATTATTTTTCCTGGGAATATCTTGCAAAGGCAAGACTGCTGCCAGAAATAAATCTCTTCTTGGGGAAAGGAGAGAAGAGAGAGGTCCAGGCCTGTTGATCTGTCCATCAGGTAAGGTGTTCATTTGATTCCTCCTCAACAAAAGGGTTTGCAGGTGTCAGTTATATGATGCCTCTTGATGAGGTGGGATGAAGTCAATTATTAGGTGTGAACTGGCCCTTGCCTGAAGTGGGAGTTTGTCATATCCTCAGGGTGATGAGCTCAGGAAGTGCTATGGGGTCTTCTGGTTCCTGACTGAAGTAACAGCAGCTGTAGGGCCTGCACCTGGCTCCAGGTGTCACTCAGCTGACTTGAGGGCTAGGCCACCATCCTCTTAAAAGGTAAACTTGTCCAAGTCAAACTGCTCCCAAGACCAACAGAAGGGAATGTTCTAAGGTGTAGAAAGACTGAAACATCATATGTCAGGCTAGGACTAAGTTCTAGGAGGAAACTATTTCATGGAATCACTGAAAGTATTTATATAATGCAACAGAAATATCTGAAGTACCTCCTTTTTCTCAAACAAGAGTCTGTTGATAAAGTTTCCAGCTTGAAAGCCCCAAAGCCTGATCTTGCTGCCTGGAGCTGTTAGTCCGTAAAAACTCTGAATATGGTGAAAACAGTGATATTATGCTTCCATCTGTTTTTTATGGGGTTTGATTTCACTAGTTGAGAAGCATCATACCTTTCCAATTTCCTTGATTAGATGCAGTTAGAAGGTTCTGTATGTGTCTCTATTTGTAATCTTACATAATTGATTCAAGCAAAATGTTTATTTTTAGTGTTTGAGTAACTGAGATGAAAATTATTCTTCCATTGTTAGCACTTATCCAGGTGCTTTCTTTCATTTACAATAATGAAGTGGTTCAAAAAAAACCCCAAACCCTTTGTGTGTGAACACATGCAGCATTTCTGATTTCCTGCATTTAAATGAATGGAAGCCACACTGACATTTAGAGAATTTGAATTCTGTGTTGAAAATTTGCATATAATCTTAGGATGATTCCAGTTGGGAGGGACTTCAAAGCCCACCCCATTCAAGCCCCCTGCCATGGGCAGGGACACCTCCCACTGGATCAGGGGGCTCCAAGCCCCATCCAATCTGGCCTTGAACACCTCCAGGGATGGGGCAGCCACCACTGCTCTGGGCAACCTGGGCCAGGGCCNTTTTTTTTTTTTTAATTAATAAGTGCTAAAGAAAAGCAGAGAATAGTAAACATAAGGGTAAATCAGAAAGTAACAGTGAAAGCATGTCAAATCCACCTGTAGTTTTTTTCAGTAGCAGAAATTTAGTAAAAGGTTGTGTAAGATTTCCAGGTAGCTTTTCAGAGTGATCACATGATCATAAGGTTGGAAAAGACCTTTGAGATCATCGGGTCCAACCTATGACCCAACACCTACACCTACTCCTACTTGTCAGTTACACCATGGCACTAAGAGCCTCAGCCAATCTCTCCTTAAACACCTCCAGGTATGGTGACTCCACCACCTCCCTAGGCAGAGCATTCCAATGGCCAATCACCCTCTCAGTGAAGAACTTCTTCCTAATGTCCAGCCTAAACCTCCCTGATTTAATGATCTGTACCTGCATAGTAGAAATTATATTTATGTATTAAAAGGCAGATCATCTAAATATATATTTTTAAATCAACGTGCGAAAGTTGCTGGAGGGGCACTAGAAAGCATGGTATTTAATGTTACTTGGTGGAATACGCTGGCATGTTTGGGCAGTGTCATGTTTGGGCAGCAAAAGAAATTGTGGTATCTTTAGACAAACCGTGAAGTACTGACTCTGAGTAGCCGAAGTTCTTTTTGAAAGGATGGCAGTGGATTGAGACGCTCAAGTGTTGTAAATGAAGTCTCTGTAGTCTTGTCCCTAGTGCTCTGCATGAACAACCTGAATTACAGTTCAGGGAATGAGAAAATTGCTATACACGTTGCTTTTTCCCTGTGCAGAGTTCATACTTTTCCTAAGTTCATATACAATATTCCAGCTCTCAGTTAAATGGAACATCTTGTAATCTGGAGAATAAAAATCGAGGCTCCAGAACTCCTTCTCTTGTTGTCATGTAGTCATAATTCTGAGCAAGTATTAAAAAAAAAAAAAAAAAAAAGGAAAAAGCCACAACAAACCAAACAAAACAAATTCAAGCTCTTCCAGTATAATTAATTTACTTGTTCTGAAGGAAAAATATATGAATTCTATTTTCAAGACAAAAGGATTATTTACAGAAATAATTGAGTATATCACTCTTCACCTAAAATAAGTATATGTTTAATAAGCTTGAAATGCAAAACTCTCTAACCTTGTGCTGGAGAGGATATGGAATTAAGCCAGGAGTTTTCTGAAGGTTGTGCTGAAGTATAGATTGGGTGGTAACTATCAGTATTGATGTAAAAGCCTAAAATATCTTTTTAATTTTTTTAATGACATTAAAATCATTTGGACAGTGAGGCAATGAAAGAGTGAAACTGTAGAAGTGAGAGTGCTTTCTCAGTAAACTCTCAGATATTTATTAGTTTTCCATTAGCAGACTTGCCCGTATCCTTCAAACCTGCTTAAGATGTGAAGAGAAGTATTCGGGAAAGAATGATTTCTGTTACTTTTTTCCAAAAGACCTTTGACTTCTCGAATCTGAGATCTTGCTGTGTAGTAAGAGTTACAGCTACCACGTTGACCTGAGAAAATTGCCCCTGCCACGCTTGACACTTGCCCGCCACTATCAAATGCACGAAAACCTTGATGTAGATAAAGTTGTTCAGTTCAGACCAAGCTGAGGTGATTGACTTAACGCTCGGCGTAGGCTGAGGGCAAGCACAGACAGCTGTCAGCTCTTGGGAAGCAGCTCACCTGTGTTCCCGAGGCACCTTGCCGTGCAGAATCATCTGGCACCTCTTTAATTGCAGGATCCGCTGGTCTCCGCATTTTTTAGCGATTTCTTTTATTTCCAAACAAAAACAAATACTGAAGAATGGGTGTTGTTAAGACTTTGTATTTGTTGAGATTGACTTTTAAGTAATAGCTTTATGTGATAATACTCGAAAAGGTGCTAAGAAAGAGACAACCGAGCAGAAGGCATCACTGGCCCTTTTATTTTGTGTAGAGTTGTACATTTAGAGTCATGCATGAAGTTCTTGTACGATTTCACAGGAAAGAAATTCTCAATCTCTGCTTCTTACATATTTAACTGCTTTCCAAAATATGCCTTCATACTCCTTGTGTTTTTCACAGTGCCACGAATCCTAAATCCTGACATTTTCCTGTTCAGTGACAAAGTCGCAAATATCTACTGGGAGTTCTACTTCTCTCAGGTTAACGCTACGAAACAAAGTCTGCCTTGTCCTTTGAAGAGTAACAGAAGCTGAAAATCTATTCTTTGTGTTGTTTCAATTCATTCTTGCTCCTCTTAAAAAGAAAGGCAATGTTTATAACAATATTGAAATGTCTTTCTAGCCTTCATATGTTCTGTTGAAACCTCAGATACTCAGTTCTTCCTAGAAGGTGTAATAATATTGCAGTGCTTCCCAGCTGGTCTGTCAAAAAAAATATATTTATTCATGATTCAGATTGATGCATGTGTGGACACAGAAGCTATGATTTATCAGTCAACACCGTTTTGTTTATCCAGTCTTGTCTTGAAACCTGTGTGAAGTCTAGTTGATTCAATCTCGTGTTCCCCTGTTTGCCAGTACATCCAAATAAATCGTGAAAGGAAATTAGCGATGAAATGACAAAGCCTGAATTTCTGCTGATTTTTATGTTTGCAATATTCTGTGCTGAATTTTAGGTTCAGGCAGGTTGTACTACCCTTTCATCCCTTTTGAGTGTTAGAGTAAGACCATCATTTTATACTGCCGTACACCTTTTTTAAAGGCAGATCTTTCAGCATATCTGAGAAAAGAGGAGACTGAAACAGTACAAAGTGTTGTCAAAGTTTTAAATGGATCTGCCTGCCAAAACAAACCTGATGACAAAATTGAAGCAGTCAAGAAGACAACAAGGAATATTAGAAACAATACAAAGCTGTCTTGGGAGTAGGTGGAATTATTTTTAGTTTAGGGTGGTAACGTAGAGAGAGCCTTTGGTTTCTGATGTGGTAGTTCTGAAGAGTTTCCACTCGGTGGGAAGTGTTCCACTAAGGTTTGTGTATATTAAATGGTTGCTTATAGAAAATGTAAAAAATGAGCACATTCTTTTTATTTTCTGTTTGTGAATATTCTCAAGCTTCATGCTGGGAATTTTTTTTTATTATTATCTACTTAGGAGTGATTGAGACCATAGTTTTAATTTCCATGCTCTTCCAGCAGACTGGTTTGTACAGGTTTTGAATCTCTGAATAAACTGTAGACACTATGTAGGATTCGGAGTAATTTACCCTGTGATTCAACCTTAGCGTAAGAATGCTCATGTGATTAACTGACCTTTATCTCATACCTCAATACGATACCCTTTTTCCCCCTTATCTTGCTTCATGTCTATATAGGGTGTATATTTTTGGCAAGGTGAAAAACACTCCCTAGTGCTGAAACACACCTGGATTGTACTATGTTACCTTTTTCAGAAAATGCTTTGTATATTATTTGTATTCTTATAGAGGGGGGAAAAGACCTAAAAATTATATTTTTTTATTTCTTGTGTTACAGCATGGGCAAAGCAAACAAGTGACAAAAAAACTGAGATATATCCAAGTATATGCATATCTCCTTTTGCTTGTAGATTGAATTGGTATTTGCTTTCAGAGATGTTTCCCTGCAGAGCCTAATGCCTTTCTCCAAGTTTGAACTGTTTTGAGGAAAATAAGTGGTTTTTTTGCTTTTGCCTGCTTAAACAAACACACAGCTAGTATCTAATTCAGCTAATCAATGTCTGGTATCCTTTGTAAAGAGCTTTGAGATTATATTTTTAGGTGTATTTAAGATGTTAAAACTTGTATAATATCTTAAATAATAATAATTTCTAAAAATAGTATATAATTTTTTAATAAGAAAACTAAAATACTGCAAATGAGGTTAAGTAGACTTAATGAGTGCAGAATGACCCCTGGAAGGTTTTCATGTAGATCTTGGCTTTTGCAGATATTCTTTTCAAAATCACTGTTCGCATACTTGAAAGCTTTAATCTTGAATATTTAGTAGCGATACCATTGTTTCAGAAGAAACTTCATAAGGTGCTTGAATATAAGCTTCGATTAAAAAGATTTAATGGCAATGTGATATGTGCATGGAATACGTCAATCCCGTGCTTTGAAAAACAGAAAACCTTTTAACTGATTATTAATTAATGGTTACCTGTGACTTACAGACCCAATAAAATTAGTCCATGTGTGGAATTCAGCATAAGCTCATGCATCGTGTAATACTATACTATACTAAATATACTAAAGCTATACTATACTATATATATACTATACTAAAGCTACTGCTTCTGTAGTTTGCAGCCTGCTCATTTGTTTGAATGATCTCGTTTGCTGGATAAGCAATTTCTTCATCCATTAGTGCAGAAAGAAGGCACTAACAAGTAACGGTCCTGTGATACCTGGGGATAAATCGACTGAGTAGTGCCAGCAACCGCTACTCTCTGATCCACAGGAGCTCTTTCAGATCCAAAATATTACAATTTCTTTCTTCTAGATTGCATTTCTAGGAGGAGAGAGTACTCCCGCTCTGCTGCATCGCATTCCCTGAAGAACGTGTATTCTAGCTGTTAGTGTCTGAGAGAGGATGTGATTTATGCAATCAGCAGCTGGTTTCAGCTCCACGGAACAACTCTTTTAGAGCAAGTCAGATTATTTACGTGTTGTGGTAGCACTGCTTGTATCTCTGCCTGGTGGCTTCTACTTCAATTTATGTCACTGCAGAAAGCATCTAGTTGTTCTTTCAGCTCCCTGACAGTTCAGGTTTTTGTTTCACACTCTGCTTGCACTGTTTTCACATTTCTGCCTTCTTTGGCTGACTATTGCTATAAATCAATGTTTGGTCAATTTGTCTTCCGTTCTATCTCGAGGCTCCTCTAGATGCATGTTGGCAGTCTGGAATAGTTTCTTCATACTAACCCAAACGGTGACTGCTGGCATGCAAACGGAATTACCTTCTTTCTCCCCAGCATCAGGAAAGATTGAATAGAGAAATTCAGCTTAAACTGTGTTCATGAGATAAGTACAGAAATATCCTGCATTCTTTACAGAACTTTAGTACCACTGCACTGGGTAGGAACTCAAAGGAAAAGTCCCTGGTAGTTCTCCTCATGGAAACTGATGCTACAATGACTCTGCCGAAAGAATGATGGCTTTATGTAAAAGTGGTTTATCAGGAAGCAAAGTCAGATCAGTGTAGGGGGGGAAAAAAGCAATCTGCTGCTCAGAATGAGCATTTCTTGGCGAACATCTGGTATGCTCCTTTAATACCACACACGAAGCTGAGGACCTGGAGGTAGTGCAGATCTTTATTAATTGTAAAGAGGTCCACGCATAATTTTAATTTTTTTTTTCTTACTTCAAGCCATAAAGTTTCTGGATTATGAGTCCTACAGCCTCTTATAAAAGAAGCGAATGAGATTTGCAAACAAGTGAATTTCCTGACTTGCCAAAATACAAGCGCCAAGCAAAGCAGGTATTTACTGACAGGTAAGATAGGTGCTTTCATCTGAAGTTTTGAGCTTCCTTCAGTCAGTACGGCTGTACAAATTGAGCACGCTGTCTTTAAGCCTACATAGAAAAGAAGCACGAAGAATTCACCACAGTGTTGATAAAGTCAAATTAAAAATTTGTGGAAGTAAAACACCATTTTGACTAATCCAGGAGGAGACAAGTTTGCGAAATAGAAAAGCATTAGTAGGTGCAGAAGCCTCTGGTGTGTTATTTTATTTCATCTTAAATGCAACTTGTCTATTTTGTGATGATTTCATCACTTGCTTCTTGAATACAGTAATTCTCAGAGGAATAATTTTACCTCCTACACTGCTGATGTAGGAATGTGCTGTATTTGATCATCAACAATAGTATACTCGAGAAAGGGCTTCATGCAAGCAGTGCTTGGTGGAAACAGATCCTGTAAGAGCAGCAAATAAATACTTCCTTTTTATAGCCGAGAAACATGTATTTGTGTTAGATAAATAGAGCACGACTTAGGTTTGTTTAGTTTGTGTACTTGAACAGCTTTCAGAAACAATCATCTGTGTTTCTGTAAGGGTCATGATCATGTCAAAACTCTATTAGGGAAAAATAACTGCAATATTAGGGGTTCGAGGTGGGGTTTTTACATTTACTTTTATATGTTGGAAGTAGGCACAGTCTGGAAAATATTTCAGAAATGCTAAATGTTTGTTAAATTGTCTAATGCAGTTGGGATTAGCAAGAAAAGTTAAATAGCCCTTGCAGCAAGAATTTAGCTGTTTCAGTGGGGTACCTCACAGACGATTGCTTTCAGCAAGAACGCCAAAACAGGAACGCTCTGTAACTCTAATTTGCAGCATTGTAACTCCATTAAAATGAGGAAAAAAAATACAACAGTATGGAATAGAAATGGCTTGATGAACAAGTGCAAATTACATCTCCAGTTTCATGCATTTTTGGTAATTGCAATTTCTTGACTAAATCTGTGTACTTAAAGCCACGCGTCAGCAATTCACAGAAGGGGAGAGAGAGAAGGTCAAGTTCAGTAGAAGTCCAAGAATGGTTTCTCCTTGGTCTGATAAAAATAAATCAAGTTCCCTAGAAGTCTGGGGCCACTGAAACACACATTGAAAACTACAATCAAGAGCTGCTTGTGAGATGAGCAATATATTGAGAACCAGGCACCTTGGTATGAAATAGGCAGCAGCGACCCTGAGCAGGGAGCTGGAGGGGCAGGGATGGCGTGAGGAAAGAGTGCCGAGCATGGACATGTGCTGACAGCTTCAGGTCCATTCTTTTGTGCAGCGTGGGCTGCAGGGAGGAGAAGAGGCATTTTGGTCATAAAACAAAGTGGTTAAGGGTCTTTTACTCTCTCTGTTCTGTTCTCCATTCCCAAAAGCATCAATATTTTCACGAAACAGCCCTGGGACTCAGCAAGGCCTTTGACACTG
>VWPV01031944.1:0-22400 GCA_013389885.1 Geococcyx californianus | reverse complement strand
AATATCCAATCTAAACCTCCCATTGTGCAACTGGGAGCCATTTTGTCTCATCCTGTCACTTCTTTCTTCAGAAAAAAGATCAACGCTCACATCACTACAAGGTCCTTTCAGGTAGTTGTAGGCAGTGATAAGATCTCCACTTAACCTCCTCTTCTCCAGACCAAACAACTCCAGTTTACTTAGCAGTGTTCTTCAGACCCTCCACCAGATTTTGTTGTCTTTCTCCGGACGTGCTCCAGCACTTCAATGTCCTTCTTGTAGTGAGGGGCTCAAAACTGAACACGGTATTTGAGATGTGGCCTTACCAGTGCTGAGTGCAGGGTCACTTCTCTATTCCTGCTGGACCCACTGTTTCAGATTCAAACCTGGATGCTGTTGGACTTCTTGTCCACCAGGGCACACTGCTGACTTGTGTTCAGCCAGACAGTGACCAACACCCTGAAGTCCTTTCCTTCAAGGCAGCTTTCCAGCCACTCTTCCCCAAGCCTGTGGCGTTGCATGGAGCTGTTGTGACTAAAATAAAAGGACCTGGCCTTGTTGAACCTCATACAATTTATCTGGGCCAGTTGATCCAACCTGTCCACATCCCTCTGCAGAGCCTTCTTACACCTGAGTGTAAACCTCCCCCAGATCAAAAACCCAGAGTTCTACTGGTGGCACCAGCCTCTGAGCCACATGTTAATCAGGTGAGCTTTCCTGTTCCTTTCAGTGTTATTCTCTGCCACTGATGGGATTGAGGAAAGCACCACCTCTGCCTGTTATCCTTCAACCAATTACCCCAGAGCCCTGTAGTCCCTTTTGATTGGTTTTGGACTTTTCTCTGCAACGTCATCACAGTCGACCTGGTAACAGGTCACAACCAGAGGGCTGCACCAGGCCAGGGAGTTTCCTAATAATATCTCTAACCTGAGTCCAAGGGAGGCAGCAGACTTCCCTGTGGGATGGATCTGGTTGGCATATTGGGCCCTCCTTAGGAACAGACCTGGTTATACCAGTAGTCTCATCGGTGCAAGATGGAAAAAGCTGATGTAAAACATGACTGAGTGTTAGAATTGCTATAATTTAATGTGTCACTGAAACAGTTGTATTTGTCTGTCACTTAAAGCATATTTGTCTTTAATAACCAATTAAGGCTAATGTTTGTATTATCTATTACAACAATCCAGGGATCTTTCCTCCTGCATATATGAAATATGCTGTCAGTGCCACGGGTGGACTGTTACTGCTTTAGATTTGTTTTTACAGGCTTTGGTTGTGACAGGTAATGTCAAAATTCCCTCAATCTAAAATCAGTGAAGCAACCAGGTCACCAAAGAAAGTCAACTTATGTAAAATGATGTTTTGGTTATTAGAGAAGTAAACATTTCATCTGGTACAAATGAGAATTGTTTTGAACAAATAATTAGTAATTTATTAATTCTGAAGGTGAGTATGTTTATTTCATATTTGAAAGACTATTCATGAAGCTTTTACTTTAGTAGTAAGTTAAAGCCTAGTGGTTACAACTGAGCTTTGCTTTTCAATTATTGAATTTTGACTAAAACATTTGTGTGTTTACCTAATTTTGTTTCTTGCATATCCTTTTTCTCGAGAAAACATACTTGAACTGTGCACCTCTGACAATGTTTTTGGTTTTGGTATGTTTGCTGTTAGGTTTCACGAAAAAAGGGATTGTAATCAGTCTTTGTTACAAGAACACAAAAATAAATGCTTGGGAAAAGTCATGGTTTCTCCAGTAAAAAGGGTGCTAAATAAGCAGACTTCCGTTGAAAGGCACCATTATGTGACAGAACTTGCCCGCTTCTAAATAATCAGACAAAAGAAAATTTATAATTGCCTTTTGAATGGTTTTGTATTCATATCTGCAATTAGCCACGCTGTGCTTAACAGATGTGTTTGCCATTCTTTATGGTTCTAAACATTTGCATTGCTTGAAGGATGAAAAATGGTTAGGAAATGGAAGTAAGAGTGAGTGTATGTCAGGAGTTGAAGGTGCCCTCTTGAAATTGGTGTCCAGAGATGGACAAAAAACTTAACACTGCTGTTTAAATAAGTGCTACTAATGGCATTACTGCTTTCTGATTTTACTTAGCAAGCAACGTATTTTGTCTTGCCAATCAACACTGATCATTTGGAACAACTGTGCCAGTGCTGTCTTCCTGCAGAACTTAGGGGATTTGGAGACTGCCAGTAGCAGGTGTTTGTAACTTTCCCCATGGCCTTCTTACTCTAAGACAAATTGTGTCAATTTTGTACCCCCTTGTTTTTACTTGTTTTCTTTTAACAACCTTCATTTACACTCTGACTTTATAAAATCGCCTAACTTGAAAGAAGGTTGAGGTTTTTCTGGAGAGGTTAATATTCCTCTTGATTTAGTCTGAACTACATTAGTTTTTTCTCTTAGATCAAATGTTCCCTCTTGCTTCATAATAAGGCAGAAGAACTCTTGCCAACAAAATGTTCAAGCATAGCCTTTTTCTTATTTTTTTAGCAAAGAAAGTGTCTACGGGTAAATTGACCTAGAGCTGTAGTACGACAGATGACAGAGGTGGTGCAGAAACATCGCTGGTGTTGGCCATGGGGCAAGGAATTAAATGGGGCTTTCAATCTGTTTGAACGCTGGTGGCGCTACTGTCACTTTGCCCAACATCATACCTTGTTGCTTGGAAAAAACGTGGAAAATGGGCAAAATTATTACTCATTTGGCTGAGCCAATGATCTCTTTTCTTGTATTGAGCACACACTCCTATTTTCAAATATTCATAAGCTTCTGGCATGGCTGCCTTGTAGCCCAATTTAGAGGATAGCAAAGCTGGTTCTACAAAATGAGCTACTTGGGAATTTCGTAGGGCAATTCCTTCTTGTGTTCTTGGTTCGAACGCATTTTTACCTTAAAAAACAAATTTGTGCCTTTAAAATACATTTAAATCATAAATCTAGAAACTATAATAAACAAACAAATAATTCTTAACCAGCTGCATGTAGTGCTTTGGCAGTGTACCTGGGATGAAAGTAGCTGATTTTAGGATGTACACACCTACCATAATAATACTGAACATTCTTGATTGCTTTCAGAAGTTTCCATTTTCAAACATTGATTTAAATTTCTTATGGAAACATTCCAAAAAGGTACCATCCAACTTATTCTGTCTACTTCCCATGAAGTGTTGACTTTTATAACTTAATACTGTTGTGTTTTGATTTCTTTCTGTGTATGATCTCCAGTGCTGTATTTCACAGAACATTTGAAAAATGCATCCAGTGAAGGTTTTCTCTCTGCCATTTGTAGTCATATTGCAAGTTCTAGCATTACTGATCTTGGAACTGTTGTAGTTTGATACTAACTCCTGTAGAGAAGTAGGACATAAATATAAATATTATATATATAGATATAAATAAAGGGTAAGGACACCTCCATCTCAACCTTTCTTACCATCTCCCTAGAAATAACACATTTAATTTAATTTAATTTTAATACCTTATTTGTAGTTTATACTCATGCATTCAAATTGTGGCTAATAAATATCTCTATGGGTCATGATCTTGCATCTTTTTTCCTACTTCCAAGTCTTTGATATGTTACCAGTTAAAATTCATTTTTTGTCTTGACATTTACCATTGTGAACTTTTGTCCAACTGATTCTTTCCCTTGTTTGGATTTCTTTGTGTTTTAATATACTTATTTGCATGAGTTTGGAAAATAAGAAATGGCCTCTGTATCTGTTCATTATTTAGGCAGGAATTAACTTCAGTAAAATATCAAGTTGATAAAATGAGCTGTTTTCATCCAGCTGAAAGTTTAATCTAGCAGAACACTACTGATTGTATTCACTTGACAGGATTAGTAAATTATATTTAGGGAAGGCATATTGTTTCTTTCTGCCATGCTGCCATAAAATAAAGGTTTGTTGATTGTTGTTGCAAAGGTGGTGCCCTCTGTATTGTAATATTTTAAAAATAAAACTGAAGTTCTTAATGGAATCTGATACTCTCTGGGCAACCATAATAGTTGATAGCTACTGATGTCACATAGATTTCTGAAATTATGCCCAGCTGTTGAACACCCAGAATTTTCAGGGTTTTGTCCATTTTAATCAAAACCAACTGTGTCATTATTCTGTTCCCTCTCCTTTTTCCAACGAATATTTGGTTTCTGTTGCATGATTTATGAGTACCTGTTGTGGTCTTTTGTGTTGATAGTGTTTACCCATCTGGGCTGTCTTAATTTTAGCCCAGCATAATGTGTCTGTTGGCCGGTTTGCTCTGTGCTGCCGGTCTCTGTTTCCTGAAATCAAAATGGGCAAGGAATTTAGCACCTAGGAAGTGATTCCCAAAGGGGGTGAATCCATTACTTACTCTTGCTTTTGTTGCAATAAATTAATGCTCAAAATCACAAAAAAAGCTCAAACCCAACGATTTAACAGTCAGTAGGATTAATTTAAAAGAATCATGGTTCAGTTTGAAAAGAAACAAAGCTCCTTTCTGCTCATGAAGTTAAAACCATTTTGTCTGTACATTTTTGTATTTTCCTTTTTGGAGTTTCTTGAGGAAGGATATTTACACTGTAGGGTGTTTTTTTATTCTGTAAAGATTCTGACTCTTACTAGAAAATAGAAGAAATTTATAAAGAGGTGAGATGCACTCTAGATTACAAAAGAAGCTTTTCACACTCAGACGTGAGTTCAGTGAGTCAAATTACATTTAGAAGAATAGAGCTTTATATATGTGTCTTAGGTATATCTCAAAACTAATCACAGGCTCAAAAATCCTGAGATAAAGAAACCTTTCTTGTCTTTTGAGTGCCATTGCGCATCAAAAGTAATTGAGTAGTTGCTGATGATCTGGTTAAATAGGGAGCAATAAATGTAATCTGTAATTGTTTGTGGAATGGCAATTTTGCATGTCTTTCCTACACAAGAAGGTTTTTTCTCCCTGTGTTTGAAAGCTTTGATAAATGATAAATAGGAGTAATGTGAATTAGATTACACTAAAATCGTATAAATAAAACTTATGTAAGTACTTCCTTTACTCTTCACCTGCCATTTAGTTTAAATAGTTGGAGCTGATTGACAACACAGGCAAACAGTGGAGAGTGGACAGCTCTTACTGGGAGGAACATGGGAGGAAATGTTTTTCCTCCAGAGTGCCCTCATGTGACATCTCTCCAGTGGCTGAGCAAGGAGCCTTGAAAATCTTTGGTTGCTGTTCTTGCCCAGTTGCTTTATAATAAACTATCCTTCTTTTTTTAAGCATTTTTCTGCTACTTTATAAAAAAATATCTGTAGATTTTTAGTGTTTTACATATTTATTATACCTATAAACAGGATGGAAACGGGAATTATCTTCAAAGGCTGTTGTGAGTGGAGTCAAATGTATTTTCAATTTATCAGAGAAACAGTAAGTCTGTGTTAGCAACTTATTTTTTTCATTGTAGTGTGGAAAAGGACTAAATTTTTGAATCTAGAATTATTTTCTTTGAGGAGTTGATTTTAGCGTATAGTACTTAGTATGTTGGTATATTTGCCACTTATTTGGTTTATTTCTGTGTTCATATAGCTCATAATTAGGCTTGTTATTTACCTTAATTGTTTAATTTTTTTATATCTTTATCTTCTATTAGACGTCTGTAGAGATATATTCACACTGATAAATTTTTGGGAGTTTTATTGAAAATGCATTCTATAATGCATTTCTATAAGGTTAGACAGTTGGAAGGATGCATATTACTGGGACTAACCTGATGCAGGGTTTGATTGTACACATGAAGAAATGGGTTGTATGGTGAATCTGGTGACTAAATAGACTTAAAAATATTCATGCTATAGTGAACGGAACCTGATTGATGATATGAACCTGGTGGTTGATCTGTGCCTTTTCAGAGGTTTATAAAAAAATTCAAATTATACCATTCATATGAAAATATTCCATTTAAGTCTTGTCTTCATTTATATCAGATACACGTTATCAAAAGATAAACATCTGGGATTACTTCTTTTTCAAAGCCAACAGGATGCATTAGCAAAATGTTTGAATATTCTGACACTATTTTCAATTAATGTAGTTCAATATTATGCATTAATTATGTTAAATATTAAGATGCGTGCACTGTTTTGTGCATTTACCATCTGCTTTCAGTGTACAAAGCAGTAATATCTTAATCATATCATCGTTATATTTAATTCTCTAGATATTAAGCAAGTATGTTATTCAAAAACAACTGTTGAAGTTGAGAAATTCAGGAATTTCGTAGTAGAAACGTGTTGGTTTACCCAGGATATGAAGGTAAATGCAGATTTCCAAAGTTAATTTGTATTAGCATAAAGTATGGTCGGAACAATGCGCGCCTCCTATCAACTGTTCAAGGAAAAAAAAGTTTCCTAAATTTTATCCAGTAATTCAAATTGAGTCCCATCTCCCTGCACCCAGCAAATGTTTCTTGAGGAATCAGTACATGTCTCTTCTCTGTAAGTTTCTTGTCTGCTTCATGTTTCAGAATTCACATCACGGGAGTTGTGAACCTCTCTACTGCTGTTGGTATGTGTTTGGGGAAGGCACATTCTTTCTACCTGCTACATTCATAAAGAACCTTCATTAGTGTAGGTCCTAAACACGGAATGTACAGCTTCATCCTCTAAAGCATGCTATAATTTCATTAGTTCTCACTAGTTATTTTCATTTTAAGATCTGTTGAAAAGCATTCTCTTTTAATCTTGTTGGGTTGTATTCGTAGCTCACTGGCAGTGTTGCTTTCTGACATCTACAGACAAGGTCAGTCTGTGTTTCATCTACCCCATTGCTCTATCTTCAAATTTTATATTTATTTGAAGTTCGAACACAATGACATCCATCCTGTGAGAAATAACTGTAATATTTGTTGTGTGTAATTTGCTTTTTAGTGAGCGTAAACACAACCTTATATTTCAACGTGACCCTTCTGCAACACATCTAAACTAGTATTGAAAATGATTACTGACACGTGGTGCAAGATGGAATCTTTGTTTCCTAATTACCCATTTGTGGGCTCAGAGCATGACCCAATGACTAAAAGTCTGGGGGTTGAGGCTTCACCATCACCTGTGCTCTGTCATACAGAGAGTCTGAATCCTTACCTTGTTCTGGTAAAGCATTAGTGAAGCAGACACTGACGTTAAACTGAAGTGCCTGTAATCAGTGTTCATGTTACATATGCTAAGTGCCCTACTGCAAAAATCGCTTTTGACGTGATTTCTGTCTATACTGTATGGATTACAGTATGTCTTAATATTGATATTGCTGTCAGTAAGCGGTGCAGAAAAGGTGATGAACTTCGTATGACGATACCTCCACTCTTGAAGTTTCTGAACCTACTTTGTTACTGCTGCTTTGAGAACACATCTATAATATCTACCACTATGGCTTTTGTATTGCTTATCTTTTAACTTCTGTTTCAAAGCAAAAGGACATAACATTGACTTTTGAACAGTCTGCCAGTTGCTGCTGGCACAGGCATATAGGACTGATATCCGTGCGAGATTTTTGTTTGCTTGTGTTCTATCAATTTCCTTCCAGCTTTGCTGCTTGACTGAACCCGTGTGTCATAGTGATTGGTGCTTAGTGTCAGTTCACAGATCTGAAAAATACATTGCTGTGCTTCATCTCGCTCTGCTAAACTATTCCAGTTCCTGCTCAGAATGCAGGGAAGGGCTTTTTCATATTGCTTTTCCTTTTTCACCGGATTAAGAGTTACTTAATACATATTTCTTCTCTGATGACGTTTTTTTGTTTTCTATAGATAGTCACAACTTTGCTAGGTTGTGTGATTTTATTAGTGTTCGGGATAAGTTGTAGCTATTATGCCCAAAATTCTGGCTATGTAAATGTGCCAAACTAGAAGAAGAAAATGTATTCTTAAACAATTCCCATAATAAGCTTAGTCCATTTCTCTGTTTTAATACTGTTTAAAGACTTGTGGATAGCATCCAATGTCTTTCTTAAATTCTGAAAACTATGTATGTAGTCACAGTACTTATTCAATTTTAGCAAGCAAAGTTGTTTGAGAACAAAAATGAGCAAGTATCAATTAGTTCTCATTACTTGACTCCAACTTCTGACCAGGGTCAAGTACCCTCGCCAAACCACATCATATGCAGATGCGAGAAGCACAGTAACAGGAATCATCACTACAAAACCTGTTTTCTCTTTTTATAAACGATCAGCAGAAAATACATTTTGTGCATTTGTAGAACTTTAGATTATGGAACAATTTTAATGACCTAAGTGTCTCTTACTTTTTGGGTTGATCTGGCTGCCTAATGGTTGGTAGGTGGATATAAGGCAAGAGAGTGAAGATTGCACTTCTTTCTTGGGGAAAGAATAAGGGAAATAAATTAAACTGACTTATTCGGGATAGAGGGTTATTTTGATTTTTAAATTCTGCTTTATTTGTTTTGAAGGATCCGAGGACAGAATTGTTGTCTTCCAGTTTTCAATCCAAAGAATGGCGTTGAAAACTTAGGCCTATTTCTTGTGTTTCGAGTTCAGCTGTCATTTTCACATTTCTTTCAACAAAACATTTTTTGTATTTAATGATTAATTAAAATCCAGTTCTGAAGATGGTCTTTCCTTATGAATAAGTAATGTAGTATGGACAAGAAGGAAAATGTCGTGTTTTCTTTCATAATGGAAACTGAATGTATTGTGTATCTGTGAGAAAATTAAATAGTGCATTCTGCCATACACAGCACATAAGGACTGTACATCATGAAGCATCAGAAATTAATTTCAACGAGTGCCTACAGCTTGTGAAAGAAAAACAGGTACAGAATTGGTAAGACTTAGTTATCATTATTTCTGAAATGAGAGTTACTTTTCCTCTAACTTTCAGGCTCATGAATGTAAATGACCAAATGATTATATTGCAAATAGATATACAATTTGGCTGAAATTTTACTAAATAAGTGGATTAGTAGGAAACAGGGGCACTCCATTGCTATTACAAGTAATCTAGAGACACGTGGAGTAATCAGCCCTAATGGTTAGCTGGTCAGTTCTGGAGTTGGGATAATACTATGGCATCTAAGTGAGCAGATCATGGAAGTGACCTTACAGAAAATCAGTGGTCAAAAATGCTGTTGACATACACTTGGTAAGCAATAAAGCATTTCTGCTTTGGGGGTTTTTTTTAAAGAAACTAATTATCTGAAAAGGCAAAATTTAGACAGTGGCTTAAGTGGAAAAAAAAAATGAAACATGAACTCCTGCACAGAGAAGGAGCTTACACAGGTAAACGCTTCTAAGTGCTGCACAGAAAGTAAATACAGCTGCAAATACACTTATTTGAAGAATGGGATGCGGCTGGCTTCACAGTCTTGTCTATACCAGACAAGCGGCTTTACTTTGAGAAGAGAATTAGGAATGTATCTCTTAAAAAACAGAAAGAAAAACTAGATGCAGATTTCTTTATCATAAATAAGAAGAGTTTGCATTGGCTGTACAAAAAAACCCCTTCAGTGCTCTGAAGTAAAAGCTATGAGCAGAGCTACAGGGCCATATATTTTTTTTTCTTTGCCAGATTTCTACTTTCTAGTAAAAGCTGTGATAAACCTGCCATTATATTACTGTAATTTGATTGAGACAATATGAGCTCCCTGTTATTTTTGTCTTTTTAAGTATTTCATAGTGATTTTGTGAGTGTCTCTGATTTACAAAGGAATAAAAAGTAAAGGATCTATATTTTTTTCTGAACATGGAATGCATCTTTAGAGTGTTTGACAAAGAAGAAAATATAATGGGTCTCCAGTCCAAACAAGATATTTCTGTATTGTAAAAAATAATTGCAAACATGCACAATGAGTTTTCATTGAAATATTCTCATTCAGTTGGGTAATCTGCTCCTCTGGGCCTGTGATAACAAAAGTGACCTTGCACACCTAATAAGTTTTAGTATTTAGGGTGAAGTTGTGAGGTTATTTTCAGTTTTGTGTATGACATCAGAAGTAGTTCTGTGGGTGTGTTTGATTGAGGGGGAAGGGAGAAAATATTTAGCATCAGACTTACTTTCTATTGTCGTCTTTTTCTACTTACAAATAATTTGTGGTCACTGGAACCCAGCAAGGAGTCTCCTTTTCCTCCAGATGGTCGTGACATTTGAGTAAACCTTGGAGGATTAAAGGCACTCTAGTGAGCACTCACTGCAAGCTCCTGACGCAACGCAACAGTCGTAATCTGGGTTCTGGGCTGCTTAGATGGTAAGAGCTCAAAGGGCAGGATGGGAGGATCCAATCATTAACGCTGATAAAAGACACTAAAAAAAGCCCTGTATCCTAAGTTGAGAGTAAAAATGTAATATATGTACAAACTTGCACAAGTTGAGTTTTCAAGTATGATAATTTAACCACTGGCGCTACAATAGCTTGAGTTTATGTAAAGCTTTTCCTTCTGTGCCTGAATGAGCACAGCTTGATGTAAATGTCTTTTCTGTATATTAAAGAGGGTTTGCAAACAATCTAAATGGTTAAATGATGGTAGAAAATGCAGAAATTGATCTGAATGAGACTCTTAAATCTGATTATGCATCATCACCGTCTGTTGTAATGGGATAATGAAAAGGTAGAGAAAGATATATTCTACAGTTATTTAGAATAACGCAAAAAAATCATTTTCACATTTGTTATGGAAGGGAAACTTTGCATAATGGGGAGTTCATTGGAAATTATTCTCTTTATTGCTTAATATGGTTCTAAAGAACTGAGACAAGTATTTGATAAATTACTATTTTGATTTGATTAAAATAAGAAAATGGGTTGAAATCACTTGACTCCATCCCCCCCCATAATTTTTAAAATAGTATATTCTACTTGCAAAAAAATTGTATTGCAACAGATGTAATTATTCAGCATTACAAATGTCTTAATTTATTTGTTTTGGCTGAATGAGTGTTAAATTGTACTGCTCAGCATCTCTCCTGGTACAAGAACAGTGCTTCAACCATGGCTTGTAAATTGGCCTCACTTAACTATAGATTATTTTTACTGCACGGCAACTGAGTAATTTGTTCCTTTATGCTTCTTGTAAGTCTATCAGAGCATGTAAGGAAGTCCAGTATTTCATTTTCAAAGGAGAATCACTGATATTTTTTAGTTTTACAATCTCTATCCTTCCCAGCTCTCTTATTTTTTATTTCTTCCAAGGTATTTTAGCACTCTGAGATGTACTACAAAAATATCTGATGAAACAAGAAAAACACTTGAGGATTTATTCTTGCAAGTGTAATTCCATTGACACTGTAGGAAATATAAAACACTAATGCCAAATATGAAACCAATGGTAGTACTGAACATATTGCAAATTTTCAGTTATTTGTTTGCTATTACAAGATTTTGGGTTTTTTGCAAGGCCAAAGCTCAAGAAATCCTCAATTATGATTGGGTATTTGCTGAAAAGAAAACCAGTTGCATAGAAGCTGTGAGAGTTCAAAGGAAGTCCATTCAGATTAATTTATTTAATGAAATCTTCCAAATTGGGTCTCTACATACTGAATTTCCTTAACAAACATTTCAATTAAAACATCAGGCTTTTAAAAAATAAAGAAACAAGCTTTAAGGCTTATGCAAGAAAACTGTTGGTTCATATCAGGTTGCCTCATGTAAAATACGTAATTTGAGTGCAGTGTTTAAAGGGAAATGCTTTTTAACAGTTTTGTTAAAAACATAACTGTAAGAAATAAAGGAATAAAACTAAACCCAACATTTTTTTACCGTATTCTTAATTCTTCTGAGTAGCTGCATGGCATCCAAGTTACATCTCTTCAGAAGCACCACCAGTTCCCTCAGATGTGTGGGTTGGATTTCTTGAAGATTGAGAAATCCTTTGTAAGCATGAGATAAGAATGTGAACGAGACCAAGCCTGACCTACCTTAAAGTGTCCCAGCAAGGATCTAAATTATAGCTTGAAGGGGTTGAACGGGTAACGTGTTGTGAGGCTGACTGACACTTTCACAATACTCAATTATCTTTGCTATATGTCAGAACTGTTCTTAGACCAAAACTTTAAAAATATTAAAAATAGTGTGGTATGAAAGTTTTTCAGGGTTTAGGCAATGCTTTTTAATCCTTTTACTGCATTCTGCAAGAATAGGATTTAAACCAATGCCAAATATTATTCAGTGTGCACAAGCCTGTGCTCACCCCATTTCCAGGTTTGTTTTTCTTTCTTATCCTATGAAATGTAGCCTGTATTTATAGCTGCTGGTAGGGGGAATACAATGGTGGTGCTGCAGGCTTCCCTATAATGGATCATTGCCAAAGTTTGCCGTTGTTCCCATTGCTTGGGGCTGCTCAACTGTGCAAGGTTGCTTGGAAACCCTCTACTGAGTAAAACCTTCCAGTCACTTCCCTTTACCTCCCAAGTCATACCAGTCGAGTGCTTAGGAATCCGGAGGAGGATCACAGTCAATGTGGTTGCTTTTTGTGACCCTTTGAATGCTAAACCAATGACCTCTTAAATGCAGCAGTGTAGCCTCATATTGTAGTGTGCATGACCATGTAGCTAAAAACCAAACACCGCACCAGCCAGGACGTAATGTCATTGGACGCCCACAAAGGCGGTTAGCGGATGATTTTGAAAATCCTGGAATAAGGAGAAAGCCAAACTAGTAGGTTCTGCTTTAGGTTATACCATTAAGAAAAGCATTACTTTTAAGTTATGCTGAGGTGGTTTGTCTTACATGGTATGGAGTTAATGCTAAAACATAGTCTGTCCCCGATGCTCAACAAACATAGTAGGTTTGGCCTAGTGTGCTGCTCCTTTTATCGTGCTGTTTCCTTTTCTCACACTGAGGAAATCAATTGTATTTGATAGAGCATTTGAGAGTGAGTTGCTCCTTATGATCATGAGCAAGCTGGCTGACAGAACAAATCAAATCCCATGCTTACTTCTAACATTGAATTCAACCCACCTTTCTAAATAAGTGATCTGAATCATTTCACTTGCTCTTTGTTTGTTATGTTAAACCAATGACTGTTTACATTAGCTTCTACGCTAAATATTTTCAACTGTTATAATAAACATGTTATTTGTATATGTGAGAAATGTTGGCGCACGCCATCTGAGCATGGGTTGTGTGGCTTCTTGGTAGTAGATATCCCCTCAATACAAAGGATCCAAACAATCTGTTGTAACATTATCAGGTGAAATATTGGGTGGTATTGTATTTTCTTGCTGGGGAATTGGATATTGCCATTGATGTTCTCCAAGTAGTACAAGCTAAAGGAAAAACAAAAATGCTATTCCTACATGATAATTTAATCTGTTTTCTATTCTGTAGGTTTTCAGTTCTCTACCACTTTTTTGAGTTGATGATTTAAGTATTTCCTTACATATGTGCGTTGTTCTGACTGTCAGGATGTCACTGCTGATTTGGCTCTGTGAGGTTTCAGGAATGATTTCATGCTGGCACAGACCTCGGGACATTTCAGTTTCTTTTGGAATGTATTTGCCCTGTGCCTTTTTGTTCCTGACACCCAGCCTTCTGCTTTCCTCTTAAGGTTAAACCTTTACTGATCTAGCTGGCAAATATGTATTTGCTATGCATCCCTAATCTTAACAGTTTAGGAACACTGCGTTAGGCTGTGCATTGAGCTCTGAAATTATAAAAAGATGACTGAATAATGCCTGACAGGTGGGAACTGAAGGATAAATTACATGTATTGCTTTGTTTCACCTACACCCAAACTTCTTAATTAGTTCAGAGAAGTAAAAGGATTGGGTTCCCCTCACCCCAAATTGAGACCAGTTCTAAACATAATATAGCAGATTGGTCTGAAATAGTAAGATTTCTCCAGATATGAAAAAAAGGGAGAGCAGAGTGACTTGAGAGTTCCTAAGCACTGTGTGAAATAAAAGAGAACTAGACGTGAGATATGTTTATTTCTTCATCCCTAATAGAGTAATGGTTGTGACTTGGGGTTATTCCCAAGTTTACATAGTCACATGTACAGACTAGTTGTACATAAACCAATAACTATAAAACAGAGAAACAAAAGATTTTTTAAAGATTCAGAATAAAAAAAAGGTACAGCATAGCCACCTGTCTCACTGCTGAAACTTTGTCCTGGGAGTCCTCGTTGATGCAATTTAATAAAATAGATGGAGGTCTGTAAGCAGATCTGATTCAGTCTTGCTACAGGATGAGATTCACAACTGTTGTATCAAATACTTCAAACTTCTCAGTTCAAAAGGCTGTCTTATAAGAACATCTTCTGTGTCAGTAAGAATCCCAAAGTGATTTTGTACCTGCTGCCTTGGAGATTGCCTGGAGCATAGCTCCAGGTTACTGGGTTAACCCGCAATTTCTATGAATTTGTATGGGTAAAATGCCATTCTCTGCTTTTTAGTCTTCCTCTTTTTCATTTTGCTAACTGGATTTTAATGTCATTAGTATAACTGTAGTAGCAGCTTAGTGTTTTGGTTTGCTGTGGATAAAACCACACTTGCAAAATCTTTAATCAAGTCCTTTAACTGTTCTTTTAGGCACTGTGAAAATAACTTATCAGTGTAACAACATAGTATACAACTTTTGAATAAAGCAGGTTGTATTCAACTGGAAAGAGCAATTACAATGTTATCAATCTTGGACCTCTTTGTTCTTAAGTGGTGCCTGTTGGAAATAGGTGACATTTAATGATTCTCTGTGCTTGTATTGTCCATTTAAGATGTAACCATTTTTACTTCATTATCTGAATTAGTCTCTTAGTACTTGAATTAGTTGGATAATACACTGAAAGCAGGAAAACAGTAACAGCGTGAGCAAACTCAGAACGATTCAGTCACTCCAGCTGCACGAATTTATAGGTGCTAGATGTATTTTAATACAGAAAATGTAAATCAGTAGTTCTAGGACTCATAAACCATTGTGGAGAAGCTGGCCTAAATGGGGGAAAATCTACTCCGGTATTGGGAACCTGTGACATACTCTCGAGGGGAACAAAAGAAAACTGCAAATGAAATGCAGGGCTTATTGGGAGTGGGGAAATAACAAGTTGCAGTCACCTCACGGAAGCTCCATCTGTTGCATTTCTGTTGTTGTGTTGAAGGCTGTGCAGAGAACTGTAGTGACTCTAGTATAGTACAAAGACAGTAGTACAAGCCTACCAGTGCAGTAGGATTAGATCAACAAAGTTATGAAGGTTGAGCCATTAGTTTGCCTGGAAAATAGCAAATTTAGTGAAGAATGGGTGAGGAATTTTCAAAGATGATCGAGGAACAGTGAGAATAATGTACATGTACTGTTCTCTTTAGTCAAAGAGAGTGCTGTAACAGAAAGGTACGTGAAACTAGGGGAAATAATTGATGCAGAGGATTATGTGATTAAAGAAGGAAACTGCTGAAGAATTCTTGAGCTTAAAATGAGGAAATATACTTCTAAACTTTATGGAGTTGAGAAGTATTTATGGAAAATTAGAAATAAAAAATTAAGTTCATGTAGTGGATACCTAAGATGATATGGATAGTTGCTCTACAAAACAGGGTTTTTTCCTCAGAAAAGTGTTCTTGTATTAAATTCACTTCTGCTAAAATAACATTTGTTTTCACAACCGTTTGTTGCCTTAATACAATTTAAAATATAAGAATAAATATAAGAATATAGTTTCAGATTTTTGCAGCAGCTATTTCTATCTTAGTGGGTTTTTGGCTTTTTAGCTGTTCTAAGTGGGTTTTGGTTGATTTTCTTTTCCCTAATAAAGTAGTCTGTGAGCAGAGTCAAGCTATACACCTGGTTTTTCACAACAACCTAGCTTTCAAAATGAATGCAATAGACGAAACGAGCTATATTTGGACTTTTGTATAAATTCTGCGATTGTGATGCTCTGTATCAAAATGGCATATCTTCCCTCCAGAGTAATTCAAAACATTGCAGACTATACAAGTACTTAATGTATCTTTGTTCAGGAGAATTCACTCTCGGAGACAAACAAGAATTGAAAGAAAGGGAGAAGGTCCTCAGACCTTTAATCAACCCAACCCATTGTATATACTGTCCTTCAACTAACTGTCAGGATTCGGGATCTATATTAATCACTGTAAGAATATCTGGGAGGATTTGGTTGCATAAGCAGCTCAGACTCATCCATTCAATGTGAAAGACTTTGCCCTAGAGTTCCGTGGTGCCCTTTGTGAGGAGAAGGTTCGTTGTGCATCTACAGGAGAGGTGGGTGGGATGGAACTCTGAGGAGCAAGGCACAACTAAGAGAAGAACAGTACAAGGAGAAAGCTGACAAGGACATTTTTATAGAAGACCATTGGAGAAGACAATGAAAGAAGTTGGAGACTCAAAGAAGGACAGTATATATAAAAGGAATGCTCTGCCTAGGGAGGTGGTTGAGTCACCATCCCTGGAGGTGTTCAAAGAGAATTTGGATGAGGCTCTTAGTGCCATGGTGTAACTGACAAGTAGGAGTAGGTGTAGGTGTTGGGCCAGAGGTTGGACTCAATGATCTCAAAGGTTTCTTCCAACCTTACAATACTGTGATACTGTGAAGAGTATTAATGGAGCAGGGATTAGAAAAAGGAGTCAATATAGTTGATCCCATGAGTGCTGAGGGCAGAATTACTGTTTTTTGTTGGGAGTTGTCAGTTATCTTGACTTCCCCAAAAGGAAACTATAGTTTCCATGCCCAGACTCACACTTTGAACACTGAATGTTATTTCTCTTTATTGCTTTGTAGGCATATGTGTAAAACATAAAAATAAAAGCAGAACATCTGTGTAAAAATGCAGGAAAATCAGTTTGCCCCGCTGTGTGGCATGGGAATAAAGTCTGCGTTAGAAGATAAATTGGTATTTTAAGGTGGTCTTTTTCAGTCATAACTTAGTTATTACCCTAAAACTATCTTGACATTGGGTGGGGTTTTTTCAGCTATGATATCGTACACCTTAGGTATTTTGTTTAAAACTGATTTCTATAATTCATGGTTAGGTGTAATATATTGTATGATCATATATATGTGTGTTCCTGAATTTCCTTAAGAATTTCCTGTCATAAAAGTTCTTTAGTTCTCCGGTATTAGGTCTTAAATGACATATAGTCCAATGATGGATTTACTTTTATTGTCAAATACAGCCTTTGAGCAGTACTGTATATATTTATACAAGCCAACTTTTGTTTCTGACCGTCTATTAAGACGTAGTAGGAAAGTTTTAACAATGTGCAAGGAGGCTTCAATCATACTTTATTAACAGTTGTAAAATTCTTATGTATGTGCTTCATGACATCCAGAGAATCCAACAAGAATAGGTATGTAATGCTCCGCTCTTGAAGAATACGTAGACCCAAGCAGATTTCAGTCCTTAACTTCAGCAAAGACTGGAACAAGCCTCAGGGTCATTGCCCTGAGCACAGAGGGGTCTGTCAGTGTGATGTTTCAATAAATGTCCTGTTGCATTCATGTTGCTCAAGGTCTTACCCCATTGATTCCAATAGCGTTACCTGGGCGTCACCAGAAACAAAAAATAAGAGTAAAATATGGCAAGATTGAATACAGCAATAGTTTGAACAAAATGTTTAATAATTTTCTTGTGTAGAATTAAAAAATCTGCTCAAAACAAAGCCCATACTGTTTTGAAAATGGACATGAAATCACTGAGAGTGATATAAAGAGTGTTTAAAGAAAAAATTGCCCTTTTTTCCCTGGTTAAGAAGTGAAAGGTGGAATAATTTAGCACTGGAAAGAGCAAACTTCAGTTGGTGCATTTTTTTTCTTCCCATACACATGTCCTTGGAAATGCTTAATGTTTGCAAGGGAGAAAGACCCTACCTGTGGTTTTGCTTGCAGTTGAATTACTAGTGAGCTTGACCTGCACTGCTAGTTTGAATTCTAAATACATCTTGTATCCTTGCAAGATGGAATCAAATTAGTATGAATGCTTCGGTGGAAAATAAGGAAAAGTATGAAAGTATCAAACTATCATGCAAAAAAAAAAAATCAAATAGAATAATGTACTGATTTCATTTCAGAAATAAAATCTGCTAAACCATGAGTTATTCATTATGAATTTGAAATCTTTGTGCAAGAAAAATGAGTCACTCTGCACCCAAATGAGTTTAACTGTTATGAGAGGAGCTTAAAAGGAGGCAATAATAGCTCTGTATAGTTATGAATGAAGTTACATCAAAGCTCTGTTTTTCAAATACAGCTACAGTTAGAGATTCATTGTGTACCAAATTAAAAGGTTCATTTTTAAGTGGGGAAAGATAGCAAAGGCCAGATCAAAGAATTGCCACTAAGTACAACTGTATTCAGAGACCAGAATTTTATGAAGTGATTCCTGCATTAAACTGTATTTTGTGCTTAACTGAGATAAAGCTGTAGAAATGGGCCAAGATAAGAGTTTTCAATTAGTCTCCTTGTCTTTTCGTCCAAATGAAGAGAAAAGCCCGTGTGTGTTTTTAGGGCTGGGAAGTAGTAGTTAGATGTACACCACCCCTTGAAACTTTTTCTGCTCTCTAAGCCTCCATTGTCTGAAACAGCGAGGAGCAAGATTCTCAGCAATCAAAAGATGTAAGGAAAAAAAAAATCCACATTCATATACATTCCAAATAGCAGTGAACAAAAACTGAGCCACAAATTTTGCTCTTGGATTTAACTTCTATTAGCTGGAGCCTATTTGAATTTTTTAATCTCATACTTCTGTTTTTATTGTCAGCTTTGGTGTGATAAGGCAGCTTTCCAGTAAAGATTAATAGAAGCAGTGCAGATTTGTTGGAAAAAATTCTTTAATTGCATATGGATAAAAACCAACTAGAAAATGGATATGAACACTGAAATGAAGTGAAATTTTGTGGATAGTTATTGCTCTGATGCCTCATATGAGTATGAAATGTTCCACTTAAAAATAAGAGGAAATCTTTAGGATTTAGGATTTTTATTAAGTGAGAGAGAAATATTAGGGAACTATTAGCTGTATAGACTAAACAATCATGATACTATGAAGCACAGTCCAGTATGTGTGGTAAGTTTTTTAAAATTTAAAGCACTTCCATAATGTATAACATACTCTTAGGTTTAAAAAATTAAAAAAAAAAAAACATAAAAGGAATCTGCCAGTCTGTACAAAGAAAATGAGGAAAGAATTGGAATTGCGTCTGTATCGTCATTGCTTTAGACTTTATGTTGGGAAAGAAAATAAACTTGTAAGAATTTGTATCTTTTCTTTGATTTTTGTTTTGTTTTCCTCTTGAGTTTTAGTTGTGTCCCAGAGGGATGAGTAAAATTGGGGCCATCTGTCTTTCACTGGGCACTTCTAGTTTCTCTAAGTTTGCAATACAACATGCAAGTATTCCTATCACAGTTCTTTGGGAAATCTGTTGAGTTTATTGAGTAAATGAAGTAGTAAACCACTATTCTTTGCAGGTGGCAAGGAGAACCGTACAAAAATGGCCACAATTCTGTTGGCTGGGCAAATAAAATTCAAGGAATTCCTGGTATATTGTGTGGCAGTTTGTGTTTGCAGCTCAGCCATCGGAGCTGTGAGTGGGTGCAGGAAAAGGCACTCTGTGGAATGGCTTGTAGGCTTCTCCAGTCCGAGCCACTTTCAACTCTACCACAAATAGGGTAGGGTGGGGGGAGGAAGAGTTAAAGGTAGAAAAAAGATAGTTGTTGTGAGTTGAGAGAGAATATTTTGATGCTTTTCCTAGAATTAAGAGAAACACCATTTTCAAAGTGTTGTTATTACCGTGCTTAAAAAGGGAAGGACTAATCATCTTTTTACACAGGAAACAGAACTTTGAAGTGCATCGCTGGTACGGTATGACACTGTCCTCAAATTTCACTGCAGATCTGAGTTACCCATAAAAACCACCTAAGTTTAGTTTAAAATGATACTTTTGAATATTATTTTAAAATTAAAATTTTCCTTTTTTTCCCCCAGTTTTTGTTCTCATTCTCTCTGCTGTTGTCATTCCCTGGTAAACCATAGTTTCTCTTAGTGCGGAATCATGGAATGGTTTGGGTTTGAAGGATCAGCTAGTCCAACCCACCTGACATGGGCAGGGATGTCTTTCATTATACCAGGTTTGTCAAAGCCCCACCCAACCTGACTTCAAACACTTCCAATGATGGATCATCCACAACTTCCCTGGACAGCCTGTTCCAGTGTCTCAACATCCTCATCCAAAAAAAATTTCTTCCTGTGTCCAGTCCAGATCTATCTTCTTTGTTTGAATCCATTGCCCCTTGTCCTGTCACTGTAAGCCTTGGTAAAAACTCTCGCTCTCTTTCTGAAGCCCCTTTTTGATTAATCTTTGCATCCGATGAGATATGGGTTGTTGTGGCAGCTGCAGCCTGGCCGATAGAAATCACTGAGCTACCAGCTCTAGCCAGTTGGTGTATTTCACTCATAAACCCATTTTGTGTCCATGAGTAACAGCGAGTCGATTGTTGAAGGAAAGGATCTTGGCCCCAGAACTGGATGTTGTGATTAGCCATACCTGAAAAAAATCACAAGTTGTGAAGAAATTAAGTTCTATGTTGAAATAAAGGACTTGGCAAGTCTTCAGTAACTGGGAATGTTAGAGTACTTCTGACTGGTTTTCAGATTTTCAATTCTGAAGTTCTACCTAAATAAGAATGTGAAGATGTAAAACATTCAAATATCAATATTTTCTGTAGTATGGAAAATGTCAATTTTTCTGTTTTGTATGTTTTTTTGATATATTTTTACGTTTGCAAATGATATTGAGACATCTCGCAAAATCCAACAGTGATCTTTAAAATTCATACTAATTCTCATTTTGGTGATATACTTAAATGACATTTTAAAAATACAGCAGCTTAAGTTAACGTTAAAATTTTAAAATCTATTTTTGTTGATACTTAGATTCACATCCTATTTTGCTGAAAATTTTGGTTCTGGTTTTACTCACTTAAGTTTCCATTAGGCATACCTGGGTTTTTTTGGATGGGGAGAAGAATCGATCAACTAATGCTATATTTGATGGATTAATCTCTGGATTGCAAGAAATATGAATAACAATAATGAAGAGTGATTTTTAATTTCACTGATCCTTACAGGTTTATATGTTTGTGGCCAGTAACTAGAAATTACTGAGTTTCTGTGTGAAATACTGTCACTTTCCACAATTTTCCTCCCATCTTTTCTGGTGGGGTTTTACAGAAGTAGCTGAGGTACCCATTACAGGGTGAGATCCAGTTGACTGTGCCATGCTGTATTTAGACAATAAGACATTTTTATCTGCTGTTAAGCAATAAGTAATTATTTGTACAGAAAGTTGTGCGTGGACTTCCCGTAAAGGTAGTGAGGGAGGAGTTCTACTTGTTTATATGAGATAGAATTTATTTTAAGCAAGAAATAATGTAGGTCTGTCTCCCTTTACTCTTGTAATTTTCCAAGGTTTTATATTTATATATTTAAGTATCAGTGATTGATTTTTTTCATATTGGAGGTAGAATTATAGAATCATCTGGTTGGAAAAGACCTTTGAGATTGAGTCCAACTGTACCTGTCCCCTTACTAAACCATGTCCCTAAGAAACTCATCTACCTGGCTTTTAAACACCTCCAGGGATAAAACCAAAAACCTCTTGAGACAGTTGTAGGGCATTTTTCTAGTTCTCTGGCTCCTTCTCAAATCTGGCTACTGCTAAACCAGCTGACAATTTATTGCATTAAGACCTAACTTTCTTCACTGAATTTCAAAATGATAGCAGTAAGTGTCCAATGTGTGTCCAAGTGTCCAAGCTTAAATGTGTTAAACATATTTGGGAGTTCAATAGGATTAGTGCATCAGAACTCAAATATTTAAGGAATTTCTGTATCTGCAGTTTATAAGCAAGAACCTTTAGTCACTAATGTACTCTTTCATGTACCTTTAAAAGTAGGTGTAAAACTTATATTTAGCCTTGAACAGATCTAGGAGCTGAAAAGTTAGCGGTCTTGAAGTGTGCTTACACTAAGACCCATAGATGTCAAAGTCCTATTTATAATAATAAAATAAAAGTTCCATAATTGGTTTTACACTTTGCAATTGAATTTAATTGCTGCATTGGAAAGGCAAGCTCCCTTAAAGCCTAAGGAGCAGAGTTGTTCTCTGCAATGAACACAGCTGATTCAGACTATTTGTATCAGCTCCCTTTAAGTCAATTGAGAGGAAAATGAATCAAAGGTGTATGGGAATAATGGACATAATTTGTCTGATACTGAGAAAATATGAGATTATTTCAGTCATCTGCATCATAAATTTCTGTTGCTCTCTGACTGTAAACAAAGGATAGATTACTTTCTGTGTAAGTCCACATTACATAGACTGGAAAGTCAGTGAAGCATCTATGCTGCTCCCTTTTTTTCATAACTAAAAATCCTATTAAATTTAGATATTATATTTGTGGGATGTAGTTTGTTTTTTT